>CM041780.1:6672077-6796603 GCA_023374045.1 Limonium bicolor
AATATGAGACAGAGGAGATGGGTTGAATTTCTTAAGGATTATGACATTGATTTGCAGTACAAGGAAGGGAAAGCTAATGTTGTAGCAGACGCATTGAGTCGACGAGCATATTCTCTTAATGCCATTGTGGCTAGCTCGAGTCTTATGGATGACATACGCAGAGCACAGCAGAGTGATCAGCGAATGATGGAGATCAGTCAGAAGTTGACTGACGGTACATTTGAGGGTGGAAAGTATGAGTTCCAGTTACATGATGATGGACTCATCAGATTGAAGGGAAGATTGTGTATTCCCAGAGACAGCACAGATATTAAGGAGCATATTCTTCGAGAGTCCCACACTTCTACCACATCTGTCCATCCAGGAGCTTCTAAGATGTACAAAGATCTGAAGAGGTATTTCTGGTGGAGTGGTATGAAGGGCGACGTGACAGAGTATGTGATTCGATGTCTCACTTGTCAGAAAGTGAAATTCGAACATAGACGACCAGGAGGTATGGTACAGTCTATGCCAGTTCCAGAGTGGAAGTTTTATGATATCTCTATGGACTTCGTGGTGGGACTACCACCTACGAGAGGAGGACTTAATATGATTTGGGTCGTTGTTGATCGATTGACTAAGGTTGCTAGGTTCATTCCGATGAAAGACACTTGGAAAGTGCCTAAGTTAGCAGAGCTATTTGAGCAAGAGATTATCAGACATCACGGAGTACCTAAGACTATTGTTTCAGATCGAGACACTAGATTTCTCTCACGATACTGGCGAGCTACTCGCGAGGCACTTGGCACTGAATTAAGCTTAGCACAGCATTTCATCCTCAGACAGATGGTCAGTCAGAGAGGACTATTCAGACCTTAGAGGACATGCTACGAGCATGTGCCTTGGACTTTCAGGGCAGCTGGATAGATAGATTACATCTCATCGAGTTTGCTTACAATAACAGTTATCACGCCTCTATACAGATGTCACCTTTTCAGGCTTTATATGGCAGACCATGCCGCACACCTTTGTGCTGGGACGAGTCTAGTGAGACCGTCATCATTGGGCCTGAGTACTTGGAGCAAGTCCAGGCAGAAGTTCAGCAGATCAGAAACAATATGAAAGCAGCACAGGACAGACAGAAATCATATGCTGATGAGAGGCGACGAGACCTTGAGTTCGCAGTTGGCGACCAGGTATTTCTACGAGTTTCACCCATGAAGGGTGTATTCAGATTTGGTCAGAAGGGCAAGCTAAGCCCGAAATTTGTAGGACCCTACGCTATCATAGAGCGGGTGGGCCTAGTGGCATATCGACTTGATTTGCCAGCCGAGTTGGGCAAAGTACACAATGTTTTTCACGTGTCTCAGCTTAAGAAATACATGCCTCATCCTTCTCATGTTCTACAACCAGAGACACTCTCTTTAGAACCAACAATGCGGTATGTGGAAACACCGCAAAGAATCTTAGATAGAAAGACACGAGAGACTCGAAACAAGTCTGTGAGCCTCGTGAAGGTTCTTTGGTCGAACCACGATGTGGAAGAGGCCACATGGGAACTCGAAGCTGATATGCGAGCGAAGTTTCCCTCATATTTACCGACTAGGCACTTTAGTCTAGGGTACGGGGGCGTACCCCTTCTTTTTGGGGGGTAGAGCCTTTTTCATTTTTGAGTTTAGTGTGCACTTTGTTGCACCTTTGTGCATTGCATTTGTTGCTTTTGTGCATTTCAGTTGTTGCACTTTTGTGCATTTCAGTTGTTGCACTTTTGTGCATTTCAGTTGTTGCACTTTTGTGCATTTCAGTGACACCTTGTCTTGTATGTGTTCTTGTGTAACACTGTGTTTGAATGTACCTTGTACTTCTACTTGATTGTGTGTACTTCATTACACTACAATGGAAATATTATATGCACTACGTTGCACCATTTGAAATGAAAAGTGATTGTGTTCACTGCCTTGCTTTACACTGCAAGTATATGTTATGACATTCCAAGTATTTCTGTTGTACTCGATATACACTATGAACTTAGGGATGTAGAGACTTGGGACTTGATCCCTAAAAATTAGATTGAGTTGTGGATACTTAGAGGAACTTGATTCCCCCACAACCTTATACTTTAGATATGAGACTTCGGGGCGAAGTCCTTTTTTAAGGGGGGTAGATTGAAATACCCCAAATCTAAATAATATTATTTAATCATTATTTATTGGAATATAATCCAAATATAAATCATTTCACGTACGCATGCAAACCCATGCATGAAAACGTTACGTAAAAACAGTCGTTTCACCATAAACGCTAAAACGCCTTAGAAGCATATGGTCAAACATGACCTTGTATGACCCTCTAATATTCAAACTAAATGGTCATACAATTATATATGAATATACAAATATATTCCCTAAGCTATATTCAGTCAAATACGCAAAATGCTCGGGAGTGCTCACACCCGCTCCTTAAAGCACGAAAAGTCCGGAGGAGTGCCGAGGTGGCACGAACTCCTATAAAATTAATTCCTAGAGTTCCTAACATCATTATTTATCATTCTAAAGAGAACCCACGAAGTGGTTTCTCAAAATTCAGCAAAAACCAAAGGAGGATTTCTTAGCGCTCCTTTTTGGCCCGGGTGTGTCCCGATGGCCCGTAAATTATGTCATGGGTTGATATAACCCCATATAACTCAATGTAACACTTAGTAATGTTTATTTACTATAATAAGTGTTTCAAACACTTGGAACTCATAAAAAATTGGTTTCCCAAAATTTCCTTAGAGCACAAAAACACACCTTCGGGTGTCACGAAAATGCGTTTTACGCAATTACCTTGTAGTTTTTGACATGCCACGAATTGGTAATCTTAAAAAGGGTTAAAATGACCTTCTAAATCAGTTGGTGTGACTAGTCAACAAGGCTCTCTATAGGGGCCGATTTTAGGGCAAAAACTAGTATAAAAATTGCATTAAAAGTTTATAAAAGCATAGAACATGGTGACTCACCTTCCCATGTGATATTACTTAATGTCTAAGTATGTAGGTCTCATTTGACCAGCAGCTGTCGAAATTAGGCCATGGAATAAGGCCATGTGAGCTAGAACAAAACAAAAATGAAAAAGTAAAAAGTAGATCTAAGATCTACTTTATTTGATTCCTTCTTCCACATGTGAACTTCCATGCTCCTTCCAAGCTATTCATGGCCGGTTTTTGGAGCTCCATTCAGACCTTAATTCGTGACCTACATGAAGGAGAAGACAAGCCATGTGACATTGAAAAATCAAAGAATACTCACCTTTTCTTACCTTGTCTCTAGCCAAATATTGTCTTTCCAACTCTTGCTTGTCACACCTCATGGCCGGTTTTTAGGCTGGAAAAGAGATCATTTATTGAGCCAATCAACCATGAATTAAACTAAGGAAAAGAATTGTCATTTGACATTAAAAATTGACAAAACAAAATCAATTCCAAAGTGCAATTCTTACCTTATACGTAAGTTTAGTCACATTTCCCTCCTTGCACTCTTCATCACGAATTGGTAAGGCTCTCTCCTCTCTCTTCTAGCTTCATCTTCTTCCTTTGAAGCTCTTAAGTCCATTAATGGAGATTTAACTTCTATCTTCATCTTTAAGGTAAATTCCTTGCATTTCTTGGCAAGTCTTGAAGCAAAACTCTTCCTAGCATAACAAGGTGTGTTCGGCTTCACTTAGTTCTCCAAGGAGATTGTCCAAACCAACATTAAACCAAGGAGCATCTCAAGGTAGGTTTTAAAGCTTGGAAATCCTTAAAACACATTTTTGTGTGTAACCAAGTTCTACCTCTTCTAAGTCTCTTTTCTTCTTCATTTTGATGAAGGAAAACTTGTTCTTCATCTACCTTAGGAGTGGCGAATTATAAGGAGCAAAGTCTAAGGTAAAGTCTTATTAAACTACTTCCAAATCTACTTAAGATCTTTATTCAAGATCTAACTCCTAAACACCTTCACCTCTTGCATAAAACCGAAGAGGAACATCAAGTTTACCTAGGAGAAAGCTTGGAGATTCAAGAAGAAGTTCAAGCACTTAACCACCTTTGTTAAAGAAGTAAGTTTACTAAGTAAATCCTTATATTATAAGCTTTGTTAAGCTTCTAAAAATTGTACAAAAATTATGTACACCTCTTAGGTATATTAATACCGAAACTATATGGTTTTATATGCCAAAAATATAAACTATAACATATATAGAAAATATTTACCTTAAGACACATTTTTGTGTCACAAAAATTATCTATGTTACAAATTAAATTAGGCCGAATTGTCTTGGGCAAAAATGCTCTATTTTGGCTAAGAATTTATATAAGACATTACAATAATTTATACATGAGTTATATGACTCCTATGAATTTATCTATAATTACTTAGACATATAAATCCACTTTTATATAACATATGGTCTCATTTAAATTATGGCCGAAAGCTTTATGTGTTAAATGGATTTTAATGAGCTACTTAGGTATATAAATTTATATCATAAAGTTTGGTGAGTTAAAAATATTCTATTAGTGTTTAAATGACTAATTAATTTAGTTATAAGGCTTAAATGTAATTTCTACAAAATTTAGTGTATATATTGTGAAGGCCGAGAACAAAAGGGCTGTTTGGTGTAAATATAAAATAATATAAGGTTAGGAATTAAGTTTATGAATTCTAGATAATTTAAACAAGCTCTAAAATAACTTTTTATAAAGTTTTGGGCTATTATGTAATTTATGAAAGTTGTTATTAAAGTTTGGAGTTGAATATGGGCGAATTCATAATTAAGAGAATTATTGGGGTTACTTTCGAAATTTGGAAGAATTAAATATTTAAACTTTAGTTTATAAGTTATTTAGTGACTATTATAAGTTTTGGGGTGAAAATGTAATTAATGGAAAGTTCTAGACCAAAACCGATTTAGTTGGGTTAGTTTGGTAATTTAAGAATTTATATAATTATTTCAGCATTTATGGAGAATTAAAATTAAAACTATAGTTTATAAGACTTATGTAAAGATTATAAGATTTTGTGGTTATATTGCAAATATAAGAAGTATATATATACATGCCGAAATTTTGAGGGGCTAGGATGTAATTTCCGAAAGTTATTATATTTATAAGTTATGTCCAAAATTATTGGTGGTTGTTTTGTAAATAACCTAAATATAAGTTTAAGAATTTAGATTTAAATAAATATAGGTCCTATATGGATATTTGGAGGATTTAGAAGAAAGAATTTTGATTAAAGGAAATTATGGAATTAAAGCTGTGGCTTACATGGTTATTAGGAATTAAAAGATAAACAATAAATATTATTTATGGTTAAAGGAGGAATAATGAAAACTATAAGATTTTTTATGTCATTGTAAGACATTTAAATATTGTTAAGAAAATTATAAGTTGTTATGTCACCTAGACAAATAAAATAAACAACAAATGCAATGAACACATAGATGTGCGTTAAAGGATTTGTGAATAAATCAAAAGGAATAACAAATAAGTATACATAAAATCATGAGGTAATTAAAAGGAATAAAACCTCACATGAAATAACAAATATGAGATTTGTTAAAAGATCCAATAGAGTTATTATATAAGGGTAACATAAATTAACCCTTTCAGTTAAATCCTATTCTAGGACTTTGTTGACCAGACGTTGACCGGGAACTAAACAGTACAGTCTACGGTGAACGGTATGGGATTCTTGCAACCTGTTTTCTAACGGATTACATTGGCTTGTGTGCTATCTGTTGTTTGAAATAACGACCAAGATAATTAATGTAAACTGTTGTTTTACTCTTGCACACTGTGGTATTATTTTATGTGCGTGATTGTTGCTGACTACAACGTGTATGTCCCACGCATACAAACACTACTATACCAGTGGATTAAATACCTGCGTTTCAGTATACCGAGGACTTGTACTCAAGTCTCTCACTAACTTCACTTTATAACAAACGTCATTATCCTAAACGTGATAATTGACATTATACATTGGGTTCTTGTCAACATCTTTATATGACACCTAACAACTCTATACTACGAGAATGAGGAGCCCAGTTGGATCTGGCCATGCATGCTACAGGAGCTGTACCTGTCTCAGGTCGTCTCCTACTACGTCGCGACGGAAAATTCAGTTGGGAGGAAGACTCTATTCCACCCGGGACTTCGTGTGCCCTTCAGTTCGAGGAAGACTTTATTCCTCAGTGGGTTCTTATTTCCCACGCCATTCAGTTCAGGGTTTGACTACGTCATCTCCTGGGGTTTTTATACCCAACTTACTCTATGACGAGGTCACTATACCTCCACTATTTCAGATATTCAGTTATAACTGTCAGTCCCATTGTGTGGACCGACTATCAGTAAAGAGTTTCAGATTCAGCTAACTCGACCTTCTGTGTCTTGTTTTATATGACATTATTGTCCTTGTGTGGATACTTGTTATCATCAGATTATGCTTGTTTACAGCTTTATAAAAAAATGAACTGCATGTATTCGACAAAGTAGTTGGTGTGGCCCGGTAGACGATGGGCTGCACGTTTTCCATACCAGCATTGTTTGAGCCCTTTGGGGGCACCCCCATTTTTCAGGTACCTGAAGATTGAGAAGTTCACTACACTGAGTGTAGGTGGGGTAGACCAAGCTTTGGGAGTCTACTATTAGTTATTTGTTTTATTTCAGTATTGTACTTTTGAGTTGGATTCCTAGTATCTCGGGTTGTATCTGTATTCCAGACCGTGACATTTGAGGATTGTATTTGGACTTAGCCTTGTTGGTCACAAGGGTGGCCAACGGCATTGTGATACCGCCCGGTTGTTGTATTATTTCCGCTGCAGTTGTAATTTATTTGGGAGTGATCGCCGTTCAGTTTTTATGGATTTCGGGTGGTGGTATTACAGTGAACCAGATGTAAAAGCATAACTTAGCAACACCCAGGAGCAATCCTTGAAGGGTGTTCGCATCAACAGTTGATGCAGGAAATGACCTGACAGAAACACGAGGGTTGAAACTAACACCCAGTTTAGACATAAGTTTTGTCAGGAGACGGACTGACAACCTGAGGGGCATCCCATGAAAGGAAACGGAACGCAACGACCTTGTCATGGAGCTCAATATGATATCCAAACTAGGTAATGTTGAACAAAGAAGTACATGTATGTGGACAGCCTACAATGAGCGCAGCTCAAGGCAATAAGACTTGTAAGCCACAAGCAACATATTTTATGTAAATTCGATTAATTGCAAAAGTTTATGTAAATAAGTGAATAGAGTGGTAAACGAACCACTGCATTAAAGTGGGGATACCTCTTGATGTTGTGAAACCGCAGGAGCGGTAGTTTATGTGAACCAAGCTCAGAAATATGTTAAGGATGGATGATATTATTATTGAAAGAGAGCAGTTAGCTTAATAGTACGTGTGTATAAAGTGAAGCACCGAGCTAAGTAACGTCGGTTTGAGACTCGAGTGAGCAACGCTCAAGGAGCATTCGGTAGTCATCCAAATGAATGACGAACCATAATACAAGGATGTAAATATATGTGTGGAAGTTAATGTGACATAAATAGACATGCAAGTTAGTGTTTATACAATAAGCACGGTGCGCAGTAAGCGACCGTTATAAGTGTTGTTAAACGATAATGTAACATAAGACCAGTTATGAGTTAAACTCAGTGGTGATGCAAGATAAGTGATGTTAAACAAACTGAGCAATAAGCCAGTGGTAGGTACTGTGTGATGAGGAACTCAGTGTGAATTCCATGGCGAATCGCATAAGGGATTTATTGTCAAGAGTTTACGCCTCTGCACTCTGTATGACTGAGTGTTTTGGTATTGCACTTGCGCATAATGAACGAGTGAGATAGCTAGGAATTGGAAACATGTTAATTGTGAAGCAATAATGTTATAATGGCCGATGCATAGGAAATGCAAGACCACACCAATAAAAGAGTACTTGTACAAAACCAAATGTGGAGACATGATTAACTAAGTGACTACAGTAGCACTAACTGCCAAATATCGGTATGGAATATACCCCAAATGTTGCAAATAGCTGAGAGAGAACTACACACTAGGTAGTAGCTCAATCTCAACCGACAGTGAGTCAGAAAGAAACAAGTCAATCATTGTGAAATACATAGCTGCATACACAGTAAATTGTTATGGAAGTGGATAGAAAGTGTATAACTCACCGAATTCTAACGGTAAGATATACCACGCGTCGGTTGAGAAACCATTGTTACCAAGATGAAGGTGACAATTGGGGATGTACAATACAGTAAGAATAACAAAAGGGAGCAATTAAGCTCTACAGTTACTAGAGTTTCGCAGCAGAAACTAGTGAACCAGTGATTCAAGTGTTGAATGTACATGGTGAACATGAGCGAATGGCTAATTATTAACGCCTAGAAGCCTAACAAGGCCAGAATCGAAACCAACTAGAGTTTAAAAAACTCCAATGAGAATTCTAGTTTAGGAACTAAACCGCCAATATGGTTAAGATCCTCTAATCAGAATCCATTGTGTAATAGACCGCGTGGAAGTTAAAACCTTCACGACGGCAGAACATTATAAGCCAATGTTTAGTGATTGATTACGTGGGCGTAATCCCTTTTAAGGGGGGTAGAGCGCAAAACCACTTAGTGTATATTACCGTACAAGTGTACGTAGTGTATGTGACTTATATTGTGCATAGCACAAAACTATTTATTGTTTTGATGATTGGTGTGTGTGTTTACGAAACATACACATTCATTCATGGTTTAATTGTGGTAATTGCGCACGAAGATGCGAATACCATTGTGATAAGTGTGTATTTGTTTAACAGTTGTGTGTGATAGTACAAGTGTGGGAGTAGAGAAACTCCCGGGGAACAAAAGCCCCGACAGTGTATAAATGTAAACCAGGTGTTGTATTTTGATAAAATATATGTGTATATATATACTATATAGTGATGCATGAAAGGGTATGAACCGACATAGAACCTAGTGAGAATAAGATTCCCTAGGCAACATGATTAAAGTGAATGGAGGAACTGATAGACGAAGTTCTATCCTTTGGAGATGTTATGATCATGATTAGAATGATTTAAAGATAGAAAATTGGAAATGAGTGACTTAGTGATGCTTGAAAATGAAGTGGGAAGCAGAACTTGATTTGCATGCGATCAAGGGAAGCCGAACACAAATTGGGTGGAAGGATAGTTCAACACTGATGTTGATCACATCAGGGTTGGATGACTCTTGAAACTCCCTATAAGTGGTCACAAATAACCACACTAAGAAAAGAAGCAAAGAGCTTAGTTGGACTTGGAGTTGTGTGTGTTTTCAAAAGGATTTTCAGTTGGTATTTATAAAACGTTGATAGATACTTTCATAATTAAAGTTCTCTTACTTAACCTCACAAGGAAATTTTAAATTTAAGTGATTGTTTAATCTCCCAAAGGCACGGGGACGGAAGGTGTCCATCGCGACCGGGTTCTACGGGATCACAGTGATATCAAAGATATTTTTGATTGTTATACATGCGATGACATGTTGTGTGGTATGTGTAATAAATGCTATTTGACCTCGAGTTCTAAAGTGTATGTTATCAAGACCTATGAGTCTAACTGTTGTAGTGTTTTATAGACCTATGTGTCTAAAGAATGTTATGTTTCAAGACCTATGTGTCTAATGTTGTATGTTACCCAAGACCAGTGAGTCAAAGGGGTGTTTATGTATGTGTAAGTGTTGTTAAGATACCCGGACCATTGAGTACGAGGTTATCATGTGAGTATGTTATGTATGTATGGATGTGAATATGTTACCCGGACCATTAAGTCCGAGGTTGTGATGTAAAGTGTGTTTGGTTATGGGAGTTTTATTGCTATAAGTAATCCCCGTATTCTAATCAAATGATGTGTGGGAGTATGACTTCGAGGACGAAGTTCTTTTAAGGGGGGAGATTGAAATACCCCAAACCCTGATTATATTGTTAAATACTAAACTATGGTATGTAAAGGCAAAAAAAAAAGTGCCTTAGAAACAGCAGTGAACAACTTAAACCGTATAAACATGCAATAAAGCACTAAGATGCAGTTCGAGCAAAAACATGCTCTAAGCTAGGAGTGAACTTGTTAGGACCCAAAAGCCTACCAAGACTTAGTAATATTCAATTATCATTTAATAAGGCTAATTAAGTCCTTAGGAACCTTGGTAGACAATTAAACCAAATAAAACACAAATCAATACCTAAAGTCAATAAGAGCAAAATGTGCTCTAAGCTTGGATAAATTTGTATAGACCTAATGGTCATACCTTACCTATAAATATGTTATGAACATATTAATCAATTACCAAAGAAAACCAAGCTTGAAAACAAGTTAAAACACAAAATGTGCTTTAGGTCTTAAAGCACGTTTTTGAAAATTGTTTTGTAAGAGTTTTGAATGGCTAAATGTCCATCATTACTCTTTAATTAACATTGTACTATATAGTTCACATTTGGGTGGCTTATCAATGGGAAATCAAAAATTTCACATCTATTGCCTTGTTTTAGTGATAGTAACTAAAATAAGCTAGTTTGTAACATTGTTGTTATAAGTAATTAAATTGGTCAACTAAGACCAAAACACCCCTAAGTAAATGATGGGGGCCGGTTTTTAGTGAGTCGCCACCATGTAAAAAAAATAACAATTAAAGAAAGGAAGGAAAAGTAAGTAAAAGAAGAAAGTTACTTTAGTACATAAATATCTTCTAAAAGTAGACTCCAAACTTCATCCTCTCATTTCCTTCACTTCCCACCGTCTTCTACCGTTCTTCTTTCTCTCTTTACGATTTGCTATGGCAGCCTCTCTTCTCCATCTTCATTTCTTTGCCAAATCCAACTCCATGCTCCAAATCAAATTCTAAGACTATATTTGTCTTAGTTAGACCAAGCTCTACACTTCTATCTTTTCAAATCATCAAGACTCAATTTTTGGTGCCATGGAGATTCACCATTGAAGAGCTTGAGCTCACCTTTTCACATATTATTGTTCTCCTTTGCTTCAAGGTAAGGAAACTCAAAGAAATCCATGTTTCCTCCATGTTTATGTGATGTCCGAAAATTCACCTCACAATGGTGTTTTCACCTTGCTTATTTTAGCTTCATTCGAATCTTCCAAGGGCTAAGAGGAGTCCTCTCTTGATACTTATTCAAGTTCTCTTCCAATTCCAAGGTAAAACAATTACCTTAATGTGTTAAAACAATATGTGTAACTAGGGTTACAATGAGATGAAGCATAATGCTTGAATACTCATTTATTATTTGTACATTGTTTAGAAGGTTGACAAACAACCAAACACCACCGTTTTACAAGGAAACAAGAAAGAAGTTTGTGAGGAAAAGAGGTAAACAAGCTATCTTAAGTGGTTTAAGGCCTTAGGAGAAATGAGCTTGATTTCTTAATAAAATACCTAAGGAGCCAATGGTGAATGACCTAGTGAAATGCTCTCAAGGAGTTTATTAAGGGCATATGTATTGTTGTGTGTATTTGCAGGTCAAAGGCATTACTTATATGGGAAATTCAGTGTTTAAGGTTTATGCAATTGAGGGCCTAAGAGCCATGTTATTTAAGGGCCTAAGTGCCAAGCAATTTAAGTTAAGCACTATATGGTGATGTAGTGCTAACTGTGTGAAGTTGTTGTATAAAATGTGTTTGATGATTTTAGGTGTTCTTGAATGAAATAAGGTAAAAACCTAAGTGTTTGGGTGTGAGCAAATACAAGAGAAACTATGGCCAAATTTGGGAAATGTGTAAGATTCTAAGTGTTTAAATGGTTTTGGTGAACTAGGAAGTGTGAAAAGTGAACACAATGTTTTACTAAGAGATAAAACAGTATTGAGGTGATTTTAGAGTGGTGTAAGGATTTAGGTGTTATCTTGGAAGTTCTAGGCATTAAGGTGTGTTTTGAGAATGTATTTAAGTCTTGGAGAAGTTTGTTTAAGGTTAGGTAATGTTGATATCCAAGGAATAAGTGATGTTTAGGTAAGATGTGGAAAAGGAGATTTAGTTAGTAAGAAAAGAAGTTTGAGAGATGATGGAAGGTGTAGAGGAAACCTTGGTATAGTGGTCATTATTGGTGAGATACCACTTAGAAATCTAAGGAGGAAGCATTCCAAGTGCTAAAATTTTGTAAGAAATTTGTGAATGATAAAATGGTTTTGGTGTGTGATTTAAAGAGTTTAGTGCATGGCTAAAGGTGTGTTTGATGTGCCAATGATTTGGAACACTTAGAGGCTTGAGGAAAAATTTGGAGAAAGTTTGACATGTATGGGAAGTTTTCTGCACCCGACTACCCAGGGACCGACCCCAGTCTGGGTCGGTCCTGGCTGAAACTGAAGTTGGATGTTTCTCTGCAGCGACCTACCCAGGGGGTGGGTCGGTCGTTCGGTCGGTCGGACCATAAAAAAAAAAAAAAAAATTAATTTTAAGAATGTTAAGTGGTTAGTGTATTCCATTAAGAGAGTATTGATGTTAGAAGATAAATATATAGGGACTTGAGAGATTAAGTTAAGTAAGATGATTTAAATGTTAGGTTATCAAATGATGTAAGAGGGATTGTTAATCATGTTTATAAGATTGTTAGGACATGTTAAGTGAGTTCTAATGCAATTTAGTGGAGGAAAAATTGTATTAAAATGTAAAAGTAAAACGTTAAAATGTGAAGTTTATATAACTAAATTAACGGGATAGTTATAAGCATTAGACTTTAAACAATCATGTTACCCCGATGTTAATAAAAGTACTGTTGTTTCAGTTGTGCGAGAATTACTCGAGGAACGTAAGTGGACATGATAAAGTGGACTCCGTGACAGGTATGGTTTTCTTGCAACCTGTGTCCTACCGGATTACCCGGCTTGTATGCCAATGTGTTTTTCTGTATGTTTGCCACGTTGTAGATAAAACCTGATGAGTTTACAGTAATTCATTTATGTGCGTGTACAAACTCCGATACCATTTAACCTCGGAAGTTTAACCTTAGTTAACTGAGTCTAGGATCACATGAGGTACGGTATTCGGGTAAACGACCCGAACCATGGGACGTACTAACCACGGCTATGCGTGTGTTAATTGTGATATGTGTATGTGAATGTTGGGATCTCCCTTGTGTGTTTAACCCAGTTGTAATACTGTATGTTGTAGTGTGATAGACTCCATAGTGGGGTTCTAACTATTATCTAAAGTAGTATGTACAACAGTAGTTAGGAATCCGGTTTGGCCGGTCGCGCGTTGTTTGGGAGAGGGTATCCTTCCTAGCCTTACCCTTCTCGTTGTTATGGTTTTTTCCCTCACGGGTTAATGACCCCATTAGCTACTCCAAGCTAGCTATTCTGACTTATGATCGGTTTAGGGGAACATATGTTGTGTGGTGTGTTCGGCTCCAAACCCGAACCGCCTTAACTAAGTTACCGGCCAACTATTAGGACGGTAATGAAGTGTTGTTGTTATTGTATAACGAGCTTATCATGAGACGGCAACATTCTCTAGGCTCACCAGTTGTATAAGCAATGTTGGGTCGGTTCCTAAGAGAACCATTCCCGTTATGTTATGTATTTTGTTGTGTGCTATCTATTGCGGTGTTATGTTGTACACGTGGAAACGTGCAAAGTGTGGTTATGTGTTGTTATGTAGTGTATGTTATATGTTGTATAATGTGGAGTATGTGGATCATGGATATGAATCCCAGTTTGAGAAAAGAGGCGTTTAAGGAAACCCGTTTAAGGGTAAGTGTCGTCTATTAGGAAGTAGCCCATTAGAGGAGGAACACTCTAGGGATAATGAATACCATAGTGACTTATTAAGTAACGATATATTATCCATTGTTGAGCCCATTGAGGCAAATGTTATGTGTTGTGTGTTAACTGTTACATGCATATCTAAATATAATCAACCCGCACATAAGACGACAATTAGTTGTGCGTGGCCCGGTAGCATGTGGGCTGCGGGATTACCATACCAGCAAAGGTGCTGAGCCCCTTGGGGGCCACCCTTTCTCTTCTTTCCTATTCAGGTACAGAGAGCTGGAAGCCGTTCGAGAGTAGGACGGGGTAGTCATTGTACATGGGTATTCACTAAGTGTATATATACAGTAGGTGTAGTAAGACCGATATTGTTGTCGGCATTAGTTTATAAATACTCGGTATAGTTGAAAGGAGTATGTTGTTGTTGTTGTTAATGGAAAGGGATAGTAAGTGTGGTAGCTCGGGAATCTAGTCCATCAGACCGGTACAATGTTTATGTAATAGCCTTGTTAGCCACGTGGGTGGTTAACGGCGTGTAACACCAACGAGTTAAGTGATGTGAAGTAGTATATTTTCCGCTGCAGAATGTTATTATGTGTTTGTTGTTGGATGGGGTGTTACAATATTTGTTTCATTTAATCACATTAATACTATATAATATCTATAGCATTCATGTCATTGTAAACCATAGTTTAAAAATCAACTTCCAAATAACACTTATTTTTGCGCCAAGGCCCCTTAAATCTTATAATTAATGTTTTGCCACACAATCTTATACAATGTACATTAATATCATTATACCATATATATGATATTTTCTATTGCATTAAGTATTATAACCTAGGGTTTAATAAAATCATATGGAATGCCGTAGGTATATATATATATATATATACCAATATCCTGATTTCCCAACCTCCCAAAATGTTCTATTATTACAATATGACAACATATTAAATAATGTTATACATCATATGTTATAACATTTTAACTTTATAATATATAACTTATAATTACAAACTATATTCATGTAATAACATTTACCATTAAATATTATATGGTTATCAACCATCTCATATACACATTTCCTACATATTTTAGTCACACCTTTATGTATATATAAAC
The DNA here is from genome assembly GCA_023374045.1 of Limonium bicolor. Taxonomy (NCBI): domain Eukaryota; kingdom Viridiplantae; phylum Streptophyta; class Magnoliopsida; order Caryophyllales; family Plumbaginaceae; genus Limonium; species Limonium bicolor. The sequence continues at coordinate 6,686,954 of CM041780.1, forward strand.
ATACATGAATTATAAACCCTTCCATTAATGTTACACCGTTCCACCAACATTCTTAACTCTCATTTAATTGTTCTAGAGTTCCAAACTTTCAGTTTAATCCTCTAATTATATATACGTATACATATTAATACACATATGTATATAGTCTCATAAGCTATAGTGGTAGCCCAATATCTATATATATATTAACCTTAATATCGTTACAAATTAATACAAATTATGGTAACAAACCCCTTAACCATTACAACCCATAACATAAACTTATTACAATTTATCAACCTTACTTACTACAACGATACAAGTTTATAATCCTTAACAATTCTTAGCACACACACTAAATAGAATCCAACACAAGGATCATTTATGCAGTTCAGCCTATAAATTTAACCGTCTTCCCAAACACTATTGTCTTGCCATCTAACCCTAAATTTTTTTAAGTTCACTTCAAAGCCCCCCTAATCAAACCATCGCACCCCAACTTAACACCAAACTGCCAATTTAGTACTTAAATCCACCAGTTTAACCAAAATTTCAACAATTCACACCAATTTTCTTTTATTATTTTTATTTTATTTTCCAACTTTCCTAGTCCCTATAACACCATAACTTACCGACAGATTACCCATTAATCACTCGGTACCCATTATCATCCCAGGATACATAATGAATTATTGTAACCTCCATCAATCTACCAGAATCTTTTACTCTCAAACCATTTACTTATCCCTCATTTGCAAGTCTATTAAACTTTGAAATACTAACTTATATTTAATTGTCTCAATGATAGTAAGGTTCGCTAGTCACACAACTAACGACCCATGGAATCCTGATTAATTGATTTAGCTAATAAATTTAACTTCATTACCTACTCGCTGTCAAATTTAACGCTTAATCTACCAACCATACTTAATACTCCAGTTTCCAGTTAATCACACTAAATCACAAAGAAAAACTGCACCGAACCATTTCATACCTTTCTAGCTTAACCACTTAATAACTTGATTACCCCAATATTTTGTATTAATGATAACCGTCAAATTACCGAAACCAAAACTGTACATTACAAAACTTGAACTGGGACTTCGCACATACAAATGTCGAGCAACAACCCTAAATCTTACAATAACCAAACCACCAAAAGCTCTAGGAACCGCACTTAATCAAAACCATCACACTGCTCCAAAACCAACCCTAACTTTCGAATCACAGTAGGGCCACCAAACACTCCCAACAAAAACCTAAGTTCTCAAATTCAATTGCAACACCAACAACTAACACCGGGATTTCATGTTTCCGGACAACTAACCACAATAACACATCTGACTTTAATTAGGTAAATAGAATAAGAAGTTCCAACCTTTCTAGAAACTGGTTTTGACCCCTAGACGTTTTCGGTTTCCATCATACGAGGCACGACACACTGTCACGAGTCTCAGTTTGAGTCAAGCTTGAGCATCTCCACATTCATCCTTTCCTCATTCAACTTGAGCACCCAGATAGGTGCGAACATAAGAAGAGTATGATGGGAAGTAAGGCTGGGACCAAATTAAATTTCGAATTCAAGAGAGAAGTCGAAAACAGAAGCAGAACTTTCTTTATACGAAACGAACCCGGCGTGCCCTTGTATGATCCTATCGCCGGTTCTTATCACCAGTTAGGGTTATGTTTTTTCCGTGGGTGACAGAACGAAAGGAGAATGAAGAGAGTCAAAGTATACGCCATAGTTAAGGTTGGCGTGAAGAAGGGAGCGAACTGGGAGCAACACGCATATGTTTCTTTGCCTGTTGGGGGAATGAGTGTGATCGAGAGAGAGTGTAGAGGAAGAAGATAAGGGCGCAACACTTGTTTGCTGGTTCAAGGGCGCAACACCTGTTCGCATGAGTGAATGGAAGAGGAAGACAGGTGCGAGCAAAGTATTTCTTGTTCTAGTTTAGGGCTTGCAAATCGTGAGGGTAGAGGATTGAAGGCGCTCGCTTGCAAATCGCTAGTTAGGGTTGATAGTTACCGTGAGGAAAGAATTAGAGAGTACCGAGAGAGGAGAGAATCGCCAGAGTTAGGGTTGCAATGTTGCGCGGGTGAAGAAGAGAGGCGTGAGCAATGTTTTATCACTAGTTAGGGTTGGTACATGACCGTGAATGAAAAATTAGAACATGGGCTGGGTTTTTTTGTAAGTCAGGGCTGGTGTACTACCGGGAGTGAAGAGTGGTCTGGACCGGCCCATTTCTTTCGGGCGGGTCGGCCCATATTTAATATATTTTTTTGTTTCAAACCATTATATAACATGTCGTTTCTAGCTCGTTTTATACCTGTTTTTCATGCCGTTTACGACACAATGTCCCGTTCAACGAGACGAATCATTTTATGATTCTAAATTTGTATTTTCAACCAAAAATTATTATTGGTATTTATAAATTATAATAATCAGTATTTAATTTCTAATTGGTTTGTGTTTTGCAATTTTAGGCGAAACCGCGACGTCTTTTATTCCGACTGCTTAGCCAATTTTTCAATCCCTATAAAATTACCCATATACTTTAAAAGGTGTCTATGACCTTGTTTTCACTTCTAAAATATTCGTGACACGTTTTCCGAGGTATAAACGATAAATTTTATTTTCATTTATATTTCTTTTTTTTCTAAACCTCCTCAGTGTCGTTTACGCTTCGTTAATGTTTCCTAACGACTTTTTAGGGTATGAGTAAATATTATTATATCCCTTTTTTACTTATTTCAGGATATTTAATTTCCTTAATCTCTCATTACTTACTTTTATTTAGTTAATTCATTATTAATTAAAGTAATTAATATTTGGAATATTTCAATCTACCCCCCTTAAAAGGACTTCGTCCCAAAGTCCTCTTTTCTCAAATAGGTATATAATATATCTACCCATGATTCCCATAATGTACATCTATGTGATGTAACATTCACGAATAATGTGATGTGCTTATATTGCACATAGCCCTCAAGTATGGCGTTAATTCAAATATATGGATATAGGTGATCCATCAGCACCATCATTTCCTATCAGTTCTAACCACCTTGACAACCTCCCCATGGTGCCCATTACATTCCACATTCCACATTTCGTTGTTCCATAACTATGATCCATTCAGTATATATGCGTTACTATACGAAGGATTGTAAAAACATAACATAAACATATATATATATATCACATGTATCTTTACAGATACTTCATCACATTATCATACTAATATCTCATAGGATACGTAAATACATACATTCAAAAGTGTGTAACGCACATACTATCAAACAATGCATGCCCCGCATGACAACCAGACAGCCAAATAACAACAATAAACCACAATTTATTGTATGCCCCGCATACAACTCGTTAAATTTAGTGCACACACTGTGCACAACCAAGAGGCTCTACCCCCCTTAAAAAGGGTTACGCCCCCGTACCCCACAAGTATACAACAGCCGCTATCCAAAAAGCGCTGGATACTTGGCTCTCATGGAATTTTCCCTCGTTCTTATCTTTTAGACTTCGGAGTGGAGTTTTCTCATATTGGGAGACGGGTTGATCTTAGGTATTTGATTCTTAAAAGAGGTTATGAGAAAGGTGAGGCACGTACATATCCAGCCGAAGGCATGGAGTACTTGGTACGCTGTCTCAACCACGTTCTATTGGGCCCACTCACTCCGTATGGGGGTGCAGACCCACAGATTCTAATACGTCCTCCATTCTATTGTTTTCTTAGATGGTTTATTTGCAGCAGTTTATTGCTGACGCCGTTCCATTATGACGGTGTCGTTCACGGTCTTTGTAACTGGAAACAGAGGTATCTCAGTCAGTGCAGTAACATTAGTTGTATCTGCACGTGATTGGATTCAAATCGTGTATTGATATTTTGGATTGCTAGTGCGTAATACTATTCAAGTCGTTATTATCTTCATTCGTCGGTACAATGTTGAGATTAAGTATGATGTTAATAATCATTTGTATTCAGTGCCGTTTCGCACTAGTTGTAATAATTTCTTTAAGACATATCGTTAATAATGCACGAGGATAATTCTTATAATCCCGTGTTTCCAGGTTGTTTTGTTCCGGTGTAAAATATTTAATTGTAATAGTTATTATGTACTTCTCTTTGATGTATATCGTGCTTTCCGTATGTCAGCTTCGCAGCATTCTTATATGGTTCGTCCCCTTTTATTATGGGAAACCCATTGTTATAATCACATTGTCCTGCACTGTTTGACATCCCGTACAGGTATGTTCTTGGCAATTGAAGTATTTTCCTCTAGTATATTTTATATCTTTGTATTCTCACATTGTTCACAAGGAATATGATTATATAGTTACGAGTTCCTGTGTGAGTTGTGGTTTGAACTCAGTATTTATTTTGGAGCGGTGTCCTTAACGTCTAGGCTGTTGTATAGCCTGCCATCCATTTATTTCTCATCATCGTATTCTATGCGAGTTTAATTCGTCTGTGTTTGGGAATGTATCCATTCTAACGGTTGTTTGTAATGGTCGCTTCTGTGCGCACCATATTCCAATCGATTCGACGGTTACATATTTATAATGGTATTTACCTCAAAGTTTAGGGCATCCACTAATGTACTAGCTTTGCCTTCATTGTTTATTAAATAATAGTGTACTTGTGTTCAACCTTTTTTTTTGGGTTAAGAACGTACCACTGTTCTTAATTCGGACATACATGATCTTCATACATTTAGCATTGTTGTACATATTTTTGTATTTGGAGAGTAGTTCTCTCTTTGCCCCATTTACGGGTAATGATTTCAGTCATTAAATGGTTGCTTCTGAGTACTACATATTGTTGATTTAAACGGCTATTGAGCCTCTTTGTGTAGTATATTTCATTAGCCCATTTATTGGGTGTTCTTGCTTGTCATTTAGTTTACTGCCAATTTTTTCCACTATCGGGAGGTTTTTCTTTTGAGTCACTATGTCTTAGCCTTTCCTTTGCGGAGTTATGGCAAGGTTATTGATTGCATTCACTTCGTTAATTAAACTAGCGTCTTATTCGTTAATTTATTTTAAGCGGTTGTTTACACTGGTCTGAGTTTACATTTCTGATCTTCGTGTGGAGTTGACTACCTCTTGTGTTCCTTTCACCACATGTCTACGTGTATGGGGTACCGTACTGATACATTGCTACTTGCTCGACTAACTCAGGAATGAGTCTGTCGAGCCCACAAGCTCGCATGGAGTGTGGTCGTCCCATAACTTGTTTATAGACTCGTAACACGTTTGTGAAGTATTTTGGTGTCAATCTCCCTTTCTGTTAGTATTGGGGGTCTCCCGTGGGAATGTTCGGTTCCCTGGGTTTCCTGCCCAATGGCTATGGTTTCATATATTTGGTTTCAGCGGTGTTTGTTACAATTTATCGTACTGATAAGGTTTACATCGTCATAGCAGGGGGTGGTTTTTCTCCTTTGTTATTGTTGAGTATATTGTTGATAACTGTTAGTTGATTTCTTTAAGAGAATCCATGCGTTCTCATATTTGTAAGTTTGTTGTTATTTATTGTTTAGTAATTTATTTATTGGAGTTACACATATGCTGGGTCAACTATTGTTATTTAGATTTCCTGTGCGCGGTTTGGCGCTTGTTAGTTAATTAACATGTTATTCACATTGCTTACGGTATGTACTGTAGCTCTCTTGACTTTATTATATTTTATGGGTCATATTGTTCAACGTAGTACCGGACTCCGTGGCGAGGATGTGTGCATCCTTCCTTTTATTGAAGTCCTTATGGTAGCTTGCTTCTTGTTATCGGTCATATTAATTCAGACGTCGTTTTGTTGGTAACCTACATCTAAAGGTAATCGGAGGCGGTGTCCCTGTCCTCCCGGGCTCACGCCCGTTTACTAGTACATTAAGTACTTACTTTAACTTACGCTATTTAGCGTTTAGTTTGGTTGTTTTGCATCATTGGTTGCACTTGGATATTTGTATTATTGTTTAGGCGATTTTTCGTTGTTTAATTCACATATTCATCATTATTGACAGTTATACTAATAGTGGATGACATGCCTTTTTGCATACACTCATACTTATTACTTTTTACATGTTGGAACGCCAATGGCGGTAGCCACCCTTTTTCTTGGAACTTGTCCAATGATCAGTATGATCATGATATCGCACATAAGTTTCAATCTTGACGTTTATTCATTCATAATTGTACATAAGCGTACATGGCACTCCTTGGTAAAGGTAGTGCCCAGGGGTGATAATTATTCATGCATTAATCACTAATTCGCATTTATTGTTGCGAATAGTATTGGTAGTAACCGTGTTACGGTAGAATTGTTCTTTCAGTTTGGGTCCAACTGTGGACTGATATGTTTCACAACTTTTTGGTGTTCGTCACAAGCTGGAGTCAGCCGTTGTGGCTGATATTTGTATTGTCCGTTAAGTGTTCGTATTTTCGTCACAATATTCTATACATATCATACGGGAGTGATTTGTTACTCATCGGTAATCTCATTTAATACTGTATGGTTGAATTGTTGCTAGCTGTTTTTAGCTAGAATTTTGCGATTTTCATTTTAATCTTTACTGTATGATTTATTATATACAAGTGTGAGCTGTTAGTCACAAGCATTCTTATTTAATACCTTATGGTTCAATTATTGTTAACTGTTTGTTGTTAGAATACTGCAGATTGCATTTATTCTCACTGTGATTAATTGTGGCAACTTGTGAAGAGTCTCAAGCGTCCTTCGACCTTGATGTGATCAGCACCAGTGTTGAACTGTCCTTCCACCCCAATTTGTGTTCAGCTTCCATTGATTCCTAGGAAATCAAGTTCCACCTCCCACGTCCATTTTCAGCCATTAAATTATTTAACAAATAAGTTATATTATGATATTTGGCTCATAAGCCGATATTATTAATTCGTTATTGTTTAATGAAGGTAGTTCATTATGGGCTGCATATGCCCCTTTTTCTGTTATGATGGTCGGACTCAACAGGTCCTTTTGAGGTTATAAATTGTGTGTCATGTTGACGTATTCGAATCGTACGAATGTTTAGCGGTTAATGGTAGCCATGGTGTTGTACCCCTGGTCTACGTAGTTTACAGATCTTGTTTGTAACGATAACGGTAGTTGTAACTACGGTTGTAGTTGTTTGCAGCACTTGCAGTAGCAAGTGCGCGGGGTAGACGGAATTATTAATACATTGTTTAACTTAGCGCTTGCAGTGGCAAGCGCACCATGCAAGTGGAGTTATCGGTTTCAGACTTGTTCGTCTAACTACCGCATTGGTTGCTCAAGTACCGCTATGACGATTGTTCCTAAAAAGGACGGTATTTGGATTGGAAAATCTTCGTGACCACATTGTTATTAGAATATCCAATTTCTACCTCACATTAGATTTATAGTAGCATAAATGCTCGGAATATATATTTTTTTTCTATAGGTATCATCATGACAATGTTTTATTGTTACAATATTGTGTGTACAAAAGATTAGGACTAGAATTTGTATATGACAGGAGGAGTGGACTTACAAAACTCTTCATACTCTCAATATAGCTTCAGTTTACAGTTCGGTATTACATTTCAATAATATAGTAGTTAATGGTCCCCAATATGGGCGACGGACTCGCGGAGCTCAAGATGCTCCTGATCCGTTTGCCCTGGTGTCTTGGGTGGTCCTTTCCACGACGTTACAGTAATAGTGGCGCTCGCCTCTAGCGGTGCCTATCGTTACAACGTTTGGTCGTTAAGGGAGGTATGGTATTGAGTTTTTATTAATGTTCAGGAGTAGGAATTTATTCATTCAGTGTAAAGCGTTTAGACTTTAGACGGCCTGTAGGGATTAGCATCCCGCTTCCCTATATTCGAGGGATTGTATTAATCAGTTGTATTATACTCATTGGGTTGTGGCGGGAGGGGTACTGTCGGCGGTAGTCCATAATGGACTTCCATATGAAAGTGGACTATCGCCATTGTACTCACGACGCTCCTAGGTCTCATCCTGATTGAGCTCTCAGCTGGTCCATAACGGGGGTAATATCCCCGGGCCCTTTTGCCCTTGGCCAACTTCTTGGCCCGTACCACCACTAGACGTCGGTATTACCGTACGTCTTCTCGTTACTTGATAACTAACCACATTACAGTCAAACACACTTGTGTGCCTCAAGGCTAACACTTGCAAGCCAAAGGCTTTGCTGACACATAATTTCACTTAAGCTAAGACGTTTCGTACCTCACAAACGTTTTTCGTATTCCTAAATCCTAGGCTCACTGTCGTAAATCCTATTATCTCGTCATCAGAGTGGTACTTCGCTCTGATACAACTTTTGTAACACTCCACTCGTAAACACGTATTAATCACTCACGTAGCATCTAATTAATAACGTCTCACAACGGAAGTCTCACATTACTAAAACTCACTTGGGTGTCACATGCCATTACTCGCCCATACGAGTAAAGAAGCAGAAATAAATAAACTACGAAATAACACTGGTATTACAAATACAACTGCAGTGACAACGAGATACTAACCTATACATCATTCCAAACCAAGAGTAACTTTAACGGCAAGTGAGCGACTAGGTAAATCCCATATGTGTACAACGTTATAAACACATTTAACTAATATCCATCCTATACATTACAAAGTCTCATACTGTAATTAAAATTCTAACTACCCGGGTCCCGCTCTTCGGCTTCGACGGTAGTCATCACCTGCACGTAATGCCATAAAGGCTCAACGATAAATGCTGAGTATGCCAGGCCTGGACCCTATTGGTCACTTGATAGTCATGGTCGCCATTATTAAGTTCGTTACATGCTTTACCAGTGTACAGGTATTTAAAGCAGTAAACACATGGATGACGGTAATTTAAACAAGTAATACAGTCACTACATTTCACGCAATCACACACAACAACACACAACACAATAATAATAACATTAACACGTGCAACCGTTAGTAACGGTCAGGTTGTTCAGTTAGTCACACGACCCCCCGGGTCCTCATTACATCACATCACAAACTTTAGTAGGTGTCAAGTTAGGACAACCCGAACTAATCTCACTTGGACAGTAGTCCCACATACACACAAGGTGCTCACTACCCTGATGATCCGAAGACTCTGGGACTTATTGACTTTGCCTTTGAAAAGGCATCCATTTAGGTGGCCAAAGGCCTGGTGCCAACGGTAGCACACTCCGCTTGACGATCTGTCTAGGTTTGATCAAAACTTGGAAAAACCCGATACGGGATAACCCAAGAGATCTCTACGCGTGACCAGCAACCAGTGACGGTCTGGATTAAAGTACATCATCACATTCATTCACACTCCACTGTTAACTTCGTTAGTAAGATAGTCAGGTACAGTTTTAATTATGGAGAACATCAATTAATTTGTTGGCTGCCATGTGGGTCTTACGCATGCCTAGAATTGTTCTAGGTAGTATTCACGTTCGAGTCAAAGCTCTAGAGGCCGACGATGTCGTGTCTCGTTCCTAAGCATTTCACTTAGGATATAATTGCATACTTATAATATTTAGCGTATTATGTCAGAGAACGGTAACCACAATCACATAACTCGCATATGTAGTTTTATATAAGTCGATCTATAGTCGACGTACTATTAGTCCTGGAGGACGTTCGCGCACAATTAAATGGTGCGGGAAATTAAACAATCAAACATCACATATCACAGTCACATCCACTCACATACATACATGCATCACACGCGTTATACAACACACATATCTGAGCCCGAGGAAGTCCTCAGGACATCTCAGATCAGACCCCTTTACGTACCGTTCACTATAGACCTAGGATGAGCAGCAGACCACTAAGCTCGTCAAGCGTCTCTGTCGGTAGCACGATCTAGATACACATAACACTATAAGTTAATCCATATGAATTAATTCAACTCGGTAAATCCGAACAACACAAATAATCCTGACACTACATCCCCGGATTTCAACTATTATTTGTTAGGACATCGTTATACCAACTCGTCAGTCGTAGTGCGTATTAATTACCGACGCCTGGGTTTATTTAAATGAGTCGGTTATAAAACGTTTTAGTTATAGCGTTTTCCAACGTTAGGATTTATTCCTTATATTTACGAGTATACGAATACATATTCCCGTTAATACTTAAGTATTAGTTTAATCCTTCGGTTTAAGTATACGAGTATACATTTATAATATATGTAGTTGCATGGGTGCATGCAACGTTAATTCGCATCGCATATTATGCTCATGCACTTATGTTATTGTTATTCCCAAAATTTTGACCCCCTTGGTTAGGGTCTACAAGGTTTTGGTTTTGTGAGGGTCATTTAATCGAGTAATGAGGGATTCCGGCTCGATCGGCGCATTCCAGGGCATGAGGAGCAGTTTGGTCATTGTCAGGGGCGTTTTCATAATTTTTAAGGCTCCTGAGACCTGCTACAGGCTTTCTGTCTCCTCCGAAAGATTCCCAAATCAGCTTGAAATGCTTTGATATTTTAACCCATGATAGAGGATGACATTCAAAGCATAATGGCGTTGGAATTTTGATTTTTCAAATTTCCAATAATTTTCTAGAATTTCTGACTGAATCTGACGATAAATTGAATTTAAAAATGTTCCAACGTTTAAAAAATTCGATTCCACCTCAGAAAAATCATAATTGCCATCCTTGACATGTGGTTAAAATTGCACAGCAAAATTCCTTTGGGAACTCATTTAATTAAAATATCAAAAAATCTTACTTTTACTAGATTTTCTATATCTTTAAGAAAGTCTATATAAGGGGTTAGGTTTTTTGATAAAATCAGAATCTCACAAGCTCAATAACCCTAGGGAGTTAGAAAGCACAGCCTCCTCTCTCTCTCTCACGTTTTCCAACACCCGGCCACCCGAATCATACCAAAAATCCCCCGAAATCACCATCTAAACTTGTTTTCCAATCCCCAAAGCACCAAAAATCATCAAAACCCCACAAAAACCCCACCAAAATGTGAAGAACAGCAAGAACAACCAACAATCAGAAGCTTAGTTCGAAAACCTTTCGGGTCTGCCATTAACGGAGCACTCGACGAATCCCGGTGTGAAGAATCATTGTGAACCCGAAGGTAAAACAGGTAGAAATTCCACTTTCCTAATTCTCTACGGTATTATCTGTCTTGCCTCAAAATTTGGGCTCAAACTAAATCTTTTTCGCTTCTGTATAGCTAATTGTTTTAGCTACTGCTTTCTTACTTTTTGGCTAAGTTTCATATTAATTTTGATTTCAAATTGAATTCTTTCAGTTGCTAACGTGTTTATAATCTTTCAGGCTACACACCCATAAAATTTGAGCTCAAAACACCCTCGGGAACTTTCAGAAAACCCCTGTCCGTGGGCGGTCTGTGACCTCGGACCTATGGTCCGGGACCACGGACGGATTGTCCGTGGCCACGGACACCCACAGACGGCGGCGGGATTTTAAAAATTCAAAATTTAGGTTTTTTAAATAATGTCTGAGCCCACGGACAGCCTGTCCGTGGCCCCGGACTTTTCAATTTTTTTGTTTTTCCTTAAATTCGACTTTTCTGTATAATTAGGTTAACCGCGGTCCGTGGTCTCGGACATGGGGTCCGTGGCTACGGACGTAAACAAAAATTCGACCTAATTCTGCCTCCGGAACCCTAGTTTAGGTAGCTTTGAATTTCACTTTAATTTTCTGTCAAAAAATGTTAAAAATACAAAAAAAAAAATAGAAGCGCGCACCTAGGTTAAAAACAACTTTGTAGAAAGCCGTAAATTAACCAAGTAGAGGAAAAACGACCTAGGAAGGGTAATGAATGTAATTGAACCCTAATTAAGTTGAATATCAAGCCCCCGAACCCGAACTCTCCTTTCCCAATTTACTCTAGGTTAAAATTAGGTGGCGACTCATAATAGGTTCCAGTGAGCTAGCTTAGGTTTTAATAATTTTTGTTATATGACATAGTTATTAATCTTAGGTTATAAGTGGACCTAAAACCCGACTAGATCCTAATCAACTCGAATCAACATGGGATAGGGTTTAAAATCGAGGCTCACAGACTGGCGACTCTGCTGGAGACAACTTCTTAATTTTAATCTGTTTAATTTTAACAAAGAGGGCTTAACTCAAAATTGTTTATTTATGGCTTTGTTACATTGTTTGTTTATTTTTGTGCGCAATTTAAATTTATGTACCTTTGCATCATATGAGAGCGAGGGTCCACGCAAACCGACTGCACCCCGGGACCCGTTTGAGGGTCCCCTGTCAGGGACTCACACCTTTTAGGTGATATGAATAAGTGAGGGAAAAGAAGAGGGTGTCGTCTAACCACACCCCCTTAAAACCTGGGCTTTAGCCCCAAGCATTTTCCTGGCACTATCCTTACCTAGCCCATTGTTTGGTCAGTCAAAGACCCGACCGTAGACGCACACCTTCAGGTGATGTGAAAAAAGTGGGGAAGCCCAAAGAGAATAGCGTGCAGGCCCTATTCCTTTGTGGTGACCTGGGCCCATGCCCCAAGCACCTCTCCGGATCGATCCATACCCGGTTTGATTTAAACGCCTAGTGAGGACATGTTGAACTTGTGTGGGCCTTGTTTGCTTGTATGATCGGCCCACTACCCAGACTAGAGATTGATAGGAACTACTCCTACATCAACCTAGCCCAACCCGAATTGGGAGCTCTATTTGTTTGTAGCCCAGAGGCCCTGTTTGGTTTAACATGTGAGTCGTTCGGGCTTCGGCCCAAAAGCCTAGACTTGTGATTTCTCTTCTGGCCCAACTGGAATTATCCAATTAGTTCTAGGCCCATAAAAAAGAAATCCACCTGAACTTGAAATAACTCACAAGTCCTGAAAATAAAATCTTTTTTTTGGCTTAGCAACCATCTTCTCTGGCCCAAAGAAAGTTAGGCCCACTTGTGATTTAGGGACCATTCCAGCTCATGTGCTTTACTTCAGGCCCAAGCACATTCCGGTCCAAGGGGTTATTCTAGTCTAGGTAGACTTCTTATCATGACCCTAACCCAAAACCCTAGATCTAGGTGTCACTCGGCCCAAATTCTAGTTCACATGTAGAGCAATCATTCTGGCCCAAGTACCACACTTATAACTCATTCCATTTGAGCCCATAGACCAATTCATAGTTCTGGCCATGAGCTTCATTCTCAATCCAGAATTTCGGTCCCTAAAACATTTGAATCCAAGATAGTTTACAAAACTCATTCATTCCAGTTTCTAGCTCCAAGGCCCAACAAGAGCATCAAACGAATCTAGACTTCAAGGCTTATCCCTCGGCCCAATGGCCCATTCACGGTCCATGTGATTTCTTTCAGCTTGTTTGCTCAATTTCTGGATTCAGGCCTACATGTCCATTCTAGTCTAGGAATCACTCCAATCTATGCACTTCACTCTCAGTTTGGCGAAGACTCAGGCCCAGTTACTTCCTGCATAACCTATAAGCATTCCTAGTTCAGTCATTTTACAGAGCCTACTCGATGTTTGGAAGGAAGACAATCATGGTCAACGGCGCCGCGACGGTCAACAGCTCGAGTCTTCAACACGTTGGCATCAGACTGTTCAACATCACTATTCCAGAAGTTTTCTCGATTTAGTAGTCTTCTTTTCTCAATCATTCTTCTAACTTTTATGGTAGTTAGCTTCCCTTATCATTTTAGATTACAACTTTTAATGTTATCTTTCCATTCGTGAATTAGAGCATAGTTCTGTTTTCGTAATTTTTTGTGCATTTATTCAACAAAACAAAAACAAAAAAAAATTGTTTTTAAGTGGTCAGAGTGTAATCATTTCCCGACTATGGAATAGAACGACTTGTTCTTTGTTTCTAAAAGGGTGAACATGTCCGTCCTCCCACCATAGACTATCCCATAATATCCATGATGCATTCCAAAATCCACATCTGTTTAAGTGTTGTCATAAACCCCAGGTCAATACTGGGGGCAATCTGAGTTCAGGATCGTCATATTTAATCCTTCGTTTAAGCGTGCGAACTAGTCTCTTAGTGAAATTCACGAGAGTGTCTTGAGCGGAAAAACCATGAGTGAACGAGCGTGTCATTTTTACACGACTCTGGTGAGACCACATTCAAAGGTGAGGTAAACGGCATAACTCCGACCGAAGGAGATAATTTGTAAATTTACTCTTAGACCTGTAAAAAGTAACAAAGAACAGATACACAACTATCAGGAATGATGAAGCACCTAGGTACAACACCACATAGCCAAAAGCTTGTAAACCCTATCATTAAACCCCAGGCACCCCCGCTGAGCCTTTCATATATCCTTTTTCGATATTATGAACTCCACAAGATAACCCAGCCAATGATGAATTTCCGACCTGGTGACCAAAGGAAGCAAGGAGCCAGATTCTCGGATAATGTTTTCATCAATCCAAAGAAGCAACGCCACTATCAGCATGACTAAGCGATCCGCAAATGGTCCCAGAGTGACACAGGATCAAAAGAGCGCACATCAAAACAGCTATCGAAGCCCAAAACCGGGAAACACAAGAACCCCAAAGGAAAAGGGAAGGGCAAACCTGAGAAGCCTCGAAGTAATCCAACATCAGGAAAAAGAGAGAAGGTGCAACTCAAAAGTCCCAAGTTCCAAGCTCATAAGCAAAGTCATCATGAAGTAGCCAAACGACTTCAAGACAAAGAAAACAAGTCCAAGAAAAGGTGCAAGTTGCAGCTTTGGTCACCCTTATAGCTCCACATATCCTAAACATTCCTCCATCATCCCTTTTGTCTTTCATTACACCCCATAGCCACGTTATAAGCTTAAAAGACTTCCGACTTAGTAGTTGTGTATCCAATCACGTGAAAGTAACAGGTTGAACGCATAAATCTAACAAGTGTCAAATTCAATGGTTGAGAAGCTGTGACCGTAAGTGAGAAACAAGCGCAAACACTAAACACGTCGAGTGTAGGTTAGGAAGCACCACATCAAAACATAAGCCTTGACCCTGTGAGGACGAGACTTGTTCGCATGTTTAATCAAAGAAAATACTGGGGGCAATCGATCGTTCCGATCGATTGTCGTGAACTCTAGCTCAGATTGTCTTAAGGGAAAAATACTGGGGGCAATTGTTGGTTCCAACAATTGCTGCGACAATGCCAATTGGAACCCAAAGCTCAAACATCACCACCACCATCATACACCACTGGCTCGCATAAGCCCTTACCTCCACAATCAAACATTCACAGGCCCGTCCTAAGCCCTACCTCCACATTCAAACATTCACAGGCCCGTCCTGAGCCCTGCCATATCCAGATTTTCCTTAAGCCTTAATCCTTCTACATTCAACATACACCTAACACATTTTCACTTAGAACCATTCTTAGGCTCGTCATACTACCTAAATCCATCTTTAGGCTCATCATAAGACCTAGATCCATCTTCAGGCTCGTCATAAGACCTAGAACCATCTTTAGGCCCGTCATAAGACCTAGAACCATCTTTAGGCCCATTATAAGGCCTAGAGCCACCCCTTAGGCTCGTCATAAGACCTAGTTGCATTTCCTTAGGCTTGTCATAAGACCTAGAACGATCCTTAGGCTTGTCATAAGACCTAGAACGATCCTTAGGCTCGTCATAAGACCTAGATCCTTCCTTAGGCTCATCATAAGACCTAGATCCTTCCTTAGGCTCATCATAAGACCTAGAACCATCCTTAGGCTCGTCATAAGACCTAGATTCAACCTTTAGGCTTGTCATAAGCCCTAGTTGCATTCATTTAGGCTCGTAATAAGACCCTTTAGCTTACCCACTCTCATCAAACACATTGCATTCATCTCATACATATAGGCTCGTCATAAGACCTAGTTGCATTATCCAGGCACGTCATAAGACCTGGCGACAGAAAGTTGGCAAGGTGATGGCAATAAATCCTCCTTTTGCGATGTCAACTTATTTTTGGGATCAACGAATGGTGGGAAAAGGCAATAAGTCCCCAGGGTTTTTACCAGGAGTTATCCCTGCACACCGGCTTGGGGGGCGATGGCAATAAGTCCACATTGGGTCCAGCCAGGAGCATTGGCACGGGTTTCGGTCCCCAGAAGCATCCGAGCATCATCAACATCATCAGCATTATCATCAGCATCTGCATCATTGGCATCATCAGCATTTCAGCATTCTTGCATTTGCATACCATCCCGTTTTCACATCCTAGGTAGTCAACGCCTTAGAATCGCTTGACATTGCGTCATTTCATTTATTATAGGTAGTGAACGCCTTAGAATCGCTTGACATTATTTCATTTTTGTCACCTAGGTAGTCAACGCCTTAGAATCGCTTGACATTATTTCACTTTCGTCACCTAGGTAGTCAGCACCTTAGAATAGCTTGACACACTTATAGGTAGTCAGCGCCTTAGAACAGCTCGACAACGTTTTGTTGCTTAGGTAGTCAGCGCCTCCGAATAGCTGGACGTGGTCAATACGGGTTTGCACAACATGGAGGATTCTATGGAGTCCAAAATTTTGGGGCATCACTCAAGCATCAACCAGACTTTTCACATCCATTACAAAGTCCAGTTGACGGGGGGTAATCTGTTATACCCAAAATTTTGACCCCCCTGGTTGGGGTCTACAAGGTTTTGGTGTTGTGAGGGGCATTTAATCGAGTAATGAGGGATTCCGGCTCGATCGGCGCATTCCAGGGCATGAGGAGCAGTTTCGTCATTGTTAGGGGCGTTTTCGTAATTTTTAAGGCTCCTAAGATCTCCTATAGGCTTTCTCTCTCCTTCGAAAGATGCCCAAATCAGCTTGAAATGCTTTGATATTTTAACCCATGATAGAGGATGACATTCTAAGCATAATGGCGTTGAAATTTTGAGTTTTCGAATTTCCAATAATTTTCTAGCAATTTCTGACTGAATCTGACGATAAATTGAATTTTAAAATATTCCAACATTTAAAAAAATCGATTCCACCTCAGAAAAATCATAATTGCTGTCCTTGACATGTGGTTAAAATTTCACAACAAAATTCCTTTGGGAAGTCATTTAATTAAAATATCAAAAAATCTTACTTTTACTGGATTTTCTTTATCTTTAAGAAAGTCTATATAAGGGGATAGGTTTTTTGATAAAATCAGAATCTCACAAGCTCAAGAACCCTAGGGAGTTAGAAAGCACAGCCTCCTCTCTCTCTCTCTCACACACACATTTTCCAACACCCGGCCACCCGAATCATACCGAAAATCCCTCGAAATCACCATCTAAACTTGTTTTCCAATCCCCAAAGCACCAACAATCATCAAAACCCCACAAAACACCACCAAAACGTGAATAACAGCAAGAACAACCAACAATCAGAAGCTGGGATCGAAAACCTTTCGGGTCTACCATCAACGGAGCACTCGACGAATCCCGGTGTGAAGAATCATTGTGAACCCGAAGGTAAAACGGGTAGAAATTCCACTTTCCTAATTCTCTACGGTATTATCTGTCTTGCCTCAAAATTTGGGCTCAAACTAACTCTTTTTCGCTTCTGAATAGCTAATTGTTTTAGCTACTTCCTTCTTACTTTTTTGCTAAGTTTCGTATTAATTTTGATTTCAAATTGAATTCTTTCAGTTGCTAACATGTTTATAATCTTTCAGGCTACACACCCATAAAATTTGAGCTCAAAACACCCTCGGGAACCTTTAGAAAACCCCTGTCCGTGGGCGGTCTGTGACCTCGGACACCCACAGACGGCGGCGGGATTTAAAAAATTCAAAATTTAGGTTTTTTAAATAATGCCGGGCCCACAGACAGCCTGTCCGTGGCCCCGGACTTTTCAAATTTTTTGTTTTTCCTTAAATTCGACTTTTCTGTATAATTAGGTTAACCGGGGTCCGTGGTCTCGGACATGGGGTCCGTGGCTACGGACGTGAACAAAATTTGACCTAATTCTGCCTCCGGAACCCTAGTTTAGGTAGCTTTTAATTTCACTTTGATTTTCTGCCAAAAAATGTTAAAAATACAAAAAAAAAAAAACAGAAGCGCGCACCTAGGTTAAAAACAACTTTGTAGAAAGCCGTAAATTAACCAAGTAGAGGAAAAACGACCTAGGATGGGTAATGAAAGTAATTGAACCCTAATTAAGTCGAATATCAAGCCCCCTAACCCGAACTCTCCTTTCCTAATTTACTCTAGGTTAAAATTAGGTGGCGACTCATAATAGGTTCCAGCGAGCTAGCTTAGGTTTTAATAATTTTTGTTATATGACATAGTTATTAATCTTAGGTTATAAGTGGACCTAAAACCCGACTAGATCCTAATCAACTCGGATCAACATGGGATAGGGTTTAAAATCGAGGCTCACAGTTATATGGCATTAATACTCAGCCATTTAATATTATACCATATATTGTACACATCATCATTCACTTTAATAAACTATACTTTAATTTGTAATTGTATGACCTAAAGTATATAGTTATACTAATGTCATCACTTTTGTCATTTATTAGTTCATGACATTGAAACCATATTGTATATACTTACATATATCTTGGTTTTTACATATATATTTATATATGTTATATTTTTATTTGGTTTATTCATCTAATATATAGTTGCATGAATACATGCACTATATTATATAGTTTCCAACTATACCATATACATATTAGGTATATGTTTTTAATATATGCTTGCGGAGCACATATATACACTCATTCATTCATTTTTCATAAGTTATACACTTATATTATATGTCACATTATTATCATCTTAGGTAAGATGATTATTTTCATTTGTTGCATTTTATTATGCAATTTATATTAAGAACTTTATCTTAATATTATGTAGCATTCCAAGACATGAATTAATATTTCCTAAGGTTTATTTTAATACTAACCTTAGTTTGTAAATTCCATCTCTCATTAATGGTCACATTATCTCATGTGAATATTATTAATGATATTTGTTTCATTTAATCACATTAATACTATATAATATCTGAAATACCCCAAACTTAGATATGGTGTTTAAGTGACAAACTAAGATATAAGGAGGCAAAATAACGCCTTAGAAACATTAAGAAACCATTTTAATCAAAGAAAACATAAGGAAACACCAAAAGAGCAGTTTAAGCAAAAACGTGCTCTAAGCATGGAGAGACTTGGGTGAGTACCCAAATATTGTTCTAAGACCTTAGTAATATCCTAATGGTCATTTTAAACCAATTAACAAAGAAAACCAAGCTTGAAAAAAAGTTAAAACACAAAATGTGCTTTAAGGAGTCTTAAAGCACATTTTTGAAAAATTGTCTTGTAAATGGGTTTTGAATGGCTAAATGTCCATCATTACTCTTTAATTAACATGTGTACTAATTAGTATCACATTAGGAAGTCTAAATCAATGGGAAATCAAAAATTTCACAAATGTGTGCCTTGGTTAGTGAATAGTAACTAAATAGTGCTAGTTTAAGACATTAGTCAAAGTAAGTCAATTTAGTTTGTTTATTTGGTCAAACAAGACCATGAATAGCTTAATTAAAAGGGGGTGGCCAGTTTTTAAAGTGATGATTCACCACATGAGCAAATAAGAATGGAAATTATAAGATAAAGTAGAAACTACTATTTGCTTTATACATAAATATCTCACTTTACTTACCTCTCTCCTCACCTCTTCATTCTCTCTTGTTCCCACCGGTTTTGAGTTGCTCTCTCCCTTCTCCATTGACGTGAAGAGCAGCCCCATGCTAGCTTCAACTTCCCTTGCACACTTCTTGCTCATTTTGGCTCCAAAACCAAAACAAATTACATATTCTTCCTAGTTAGCTCAAGCTCTCTCTTTCTATCTTTTCAAAACTTCAAGAGCTTTGATTTGGTGCCAAGCCAAACCACCATTAGAGGAGGAAACTCAAGTTTGGAGACTCCATTGGCTTCTCCATTCTCTTAAGGTAAAGAAAGTGTAAGAAAATCTAGGTTTCCATCACTTTTCTTCATGACCAAAAATACATGCTCATGAGGCTTCATTTTAATGCCTTGTTCTAGCTTGTTTTCTACTCTCCGAAGGATAGAGGAGGTCCTTCTTGCTTCATATTCAAGCTTGTCTTGAGAAACCAAGGTAAAACAATCACCTTAATACCTTAAAGCACATTTTTAACCTAGGGTTTGTTCCTTAGGTTTAGTGTATTATCTAGTACTCACTGGAGTCATTGGATATTGGTTAGAACATTGGCAAGGAGATATATATTGGTGACCAAGATTGAGCAAGGAAAAACCTAAGGAAGAAAGTTTGTAAAGCTTGAAAAAGAATAAGGTAAATTACTTACCTTAAGGTGTTTTATTGTTTAAGGGAATGGGATTTAGATATGTGATGAGTTTAGTGTAGAGTTTACATTAGAAAAGGGCTATATATAACATAGGAGAAACAATGACTATGTTTGAGAACTTGTGACTAAGGAGCCAATGAGAAAAGAGATAGTCAAACAATGTTGGGATGAATTACAAGAACCATTTTATTTCAATGGGAGCCTTGTTGTGTGTATTCCAGGTTAAAGGCAAATATATGTGGAAATTTAGTGGTTAAGATTATTGTCATTTAAGGGCCTAAGTTCCAAGCATTTAAGTTTATTCACTATATGATGATGTGGTGTAGTTTTGGTGTAAATTGTGTGTTATGGTGTTGTGATGAGAATTTGAGTGATATTGGTTGTTTGATGGTGAAAAGCCAAGTGTTGGGTGCAACAATGTACTAGAGAACCCATGGCAAAATTTAGTGAAGAACTTAAGTGTTTAAGGTGTTCTAAGGAGATTTCGTGACTAAGGAAGTACTAGGAAGTTTTAGAGGTTGTCTTGATGAAAAAGGGTGAGATTAAGGTGTTTAAATGACTTAGGCATCACTATGAAGGATTTAGGAATCAAAAGAATGTACTTGAGTATATAGGACTTAGGCAAATGTTGGTAAACAACTAGGAAGGAAATAATGTGTTGATGGATGGAAGCATAAGCTTGTGAAGAAAATTTAAGTAGTTGCATGAAAGAGTTTTAGATGGTGAAAGATGCTTGGGTGATGATGTTATAGTGGTGAGGAAGCAATTGGCATAGTGGTTACACTAGGTATGAACCACCACCTAGTGGAAAATATTACAAGGGTTGGCATGATTACAAGGAAAAATGCATAATGATTAAAGTGGATGTTGGTGAGAGATTTAAAGTGTTTAGTGGTTGGCTTAAGGTGTATTTGAGGTGCCCAAATGAGGTTAGAACATATTAGGATATATGAGGAGAAGTTTGGAGTTAAATGGGAATTTAGAAATAAGGTTCTGGAGCCGACGGACCTTAGGGACCGGACCTGCAAGGTCGGTCGAGCTCAATTTACACTACCGAAAAGAGTCTCTGGAATCGACCGAACTTGGGGACCGGACTTACAAGTTCGGTCGGGCTTGTATTTTGTGTACGAATTAAGTCTCTGGAATGGACCGACCATGGGGACCGGACTTGCAAGGTCGGTCATGCCTAGAATTTTGTACGGGAATAAGTCTCTGGAATCGACCGAACTAGGGACCGGACTTGGCAAGTTCGGTCGAGCTCAAATTTCCCACGGGGAAAACTCTCGGGAATGGACTGACCTTGGGAACCGGACCTGCAAGGTCGGTCGGGGTAGAATTTTAAAACGGTAATAGGTTCTGGAATGGACCGACCTTGGGTAAGGTCGGTCGGTAAGTTCGGTCGAGCCTAAAACATAAAAAAAAAGAAATTTTAAATTCTAAGGATGATAATTGGTAATAAGGTATGCCATTAATAGGGTAGTAATGATTAGGACCCTAAGAACCTAAGGGATTAAGCTAAGTTAAGTAAAAACCTTAATGTTTAAGGTTAAGTTGCAAGGTTAAGTTATAAGACTTAAGAAGTGTTAACTAGGGACCACTAAGGGTTAAATAAGTTAAATAAGTTAAGCAATGTATAGATACTTAATCATCTAAGTTGGATGGATATTTTAGGACTTGAAAGTTGGAAACCGGAGGAGTATTAAACAACCGGGTCGATCGACGGTGAACGGTACAATCTTTCTTGTGACCTGCTTGCTAACGAGGTGTCCCTCGGCTTGTGTGCTATCTGTTTACTTGCTATGACTAAGACAAGATAAAGCATGCAACCGGTTATATTTGTTCTTGTTGTGTATGTGTTTTCTTTACACTAACCCACGAGACTTGATATTGTTACTAACCAAGTTTAGTATTTACTGAGTTAAGGATAAGGATTAAGTACTGGTGACTGTAGGTTAATACCCGTTAAGGTTTAACTAACCCATGGTGTGTAAGATTTTTTCTAACTGGAACTTGAGTGAGGAAACCTGGGACTCACTCCGGTCATGCATGCTAAGGAAAGGGGGACGGTATCTGAATCAGATCCGCCCTCCGCTTAAGGACTTGTCTTCGGACTTGTAGCCTAGGGCCGGTTGCCGGCTCAGCTACGCTGGACTCCCATCCAGGGTAGGTGGCATTAAGATGGTGCGGTAGGATCACCTAAATCCTAGGTTTGAGATTAAGCTACAACCATTCCCTTTCTAGGAATGGTTTGTATACTGAGATTAAGATAAGGTTAAGACTGAGGTAAGATAAGGAACTGAGGTTAAGGAAATCAGGATTAAGGAGGGGGTTACTAACCCGCTTGATAAGGGAACGCTTGTGTCGTTCATTATGTGTGAACCATGTATGTTCATTTGTGGATTGTTGTTTATTGCACTTCATATCATGCTTGTGTACTTAATCAATTTCCATGCTATCGACAATTAGTCGCCGAAGCCCCGTTAGCTTGGGGGCCATGAGAGGGAGTACCAGCATTCGTGCTGACCCCCCTTTGGGGGCTGTTTTTACACTTGCAGGTAAGAGGCCCATGAGGACGCACCACGAGAGTAGGAGCGGTTAGACTTAGGATTGGTTGTTTATTTAGAGTACGGGCTGCGCTTGTGCTCCCGTCTGTTTTTATTGAAACTGATGTAAGTTTGTGATTATGACTTAGTACTTATACTCGGTTGGTTGGTGGTATGTTGGTTGGTGGTATTTTGGTTGGTGGTATCTTGGTTGGTGGTGTTCGGTTGGTTATTCATTTGGGATAAGTGTTGTAATATTATAAGGCCGGTATGTTCTAACGGTCAGACCGTGACAAGGTCCAGGTGTTTGTTATTTCCGCTGCGACGAATTCGATTAAGTGTTAAATTTTGCGATAACCACGATTGGCTTTAGACGGGGTGTTACAAAAAGTGGTATCAGAGCGTAGTTACGCTCTGATCAAGAAATACCGGACCTGAGTAACCACGGAGTTAGGATATAAGTTAAGGAATAAGTGACGGGTTAAGGGTGTGAGAAGTTAGAGTGAGTAGAGTCAGATGACCACTAATAAGTGTGGATCGTCTTTACCGTCTACGGACGTTATAAATTTGTTAACCGAAACAGTGGTGGATGCGAATCTAATGTGAGTTATGCTTGTTCAGATGGCAGGACGTCCTAGAGGAGGCTGAGGTCGTGGCCAAGGCGATGATGCTTCAGAGATACCGGGAGGGCAGACGATCGCAGAGATCGTAGCTGCCGTATTAGGGCATATGGGCTATCAGCCTGGTGTGGGTGCACCACCTCCACCGCCACAACCCAGGGAACCGAATTGGGTGAAGAGTCTTGCTGATCTTCGACCCGCACACTTTAAGGGGGAGACCGATCCCGCCAAGCTCGAGGCGGATATCTCTGAGCTGGAGACCGCCTTTGAGACCCTTGACGTCCCTGCTGGGATCAAGGTGCGTCTGGCTGCTTTCTATCTGAAGGAGGCGGCAGGTGATTGGTGGAAGCTGGTGAGGGCCGAGCATGTGGCCAATCCAGAGTTCGGGTGGGAGCAGTACACTGCCTTGCTACGAGCAAAGTACTACCCCGCCCATGTCCAGACAAAGAAGCGCTTGCAGTTGGATGCGCTTAAGCAGACCGACAAGATGACGCTGGACGAGTATTACTCAGAGTTCACCGCCTTGCTCCGTCTTCTACCAAGTCTTGGATATTCATACCAGATCCTGGTAAACCGCTTCTATGGCGGGCTTAGCCATCGACTCTGCTACAGCATGGGGTCGACGAGTTACACTACCTTGCAGGTAATAAGAATGGTTAAGATTTGAGTAAGTAAATGAGTAAGATTTAGATTATGAGAAATAAGAGTGACTAATACTGTGGAAAGCAGGAGTGCTATCATGCCGCTGCTAAGGTTGAGATAACCGTCCAGCTGAGGGACGAGGAGAATGCTAAGAGGAAGAGTGCCGGTAAGAGCACAGAGAGCCAAGGGCAAGGTGGGTACAAGAAACAGAAGTACCAGCCTCAGGCCCAGAAAAATCAGAACCCAAAAGGGAAGGAGGAAAAGGAGAAGGCTCTGGAAGAGCCATTGAAGTTGACGAATGCATACGCAGCTACACCCCTGCGCTCTAGGGCGCCAAAGGGTAAGGGATTGATATTGAGTGAGTTATGAGACAACTAATAACCATTTGAGATATGAGTACTAATATTGCGAATGATCAGGATCTGAGACTGAGAAGGGAGCCGGTGGTGGCTACCCGCGACGCTACATCTGTAGGTGGTGTCACAAGGACCACCCTGGGCTCGATTGCAAGGGGAATAAGGTGGAGTGCAACTATTGCGGGGTGTACGGACATCGAGCATATGAGTGCTTCCAGAACCCCGCTAGTAGAGCCTATAGGCCCGATACTAGGGGCAAGGGCAAGACCGATCAGGGAGCTGGATCTGACGGTCAGAGGAAGGTGCAGCAAGCTGCAGACAAGAACCCACGGGCAACCCAGAAGTCGGGACCCACACTACACTTGGTGGACCGGGACGATGAGCCTGAACCCTCATCGAGGACAGGTACCGCTATAACCATTTAGTAATAAAATTACCTGCTTACCGCATTATCATGCATGTTTGGTGAATAATTGAGTTATGTAAGAATGAGATGAGATTAGAACTTAAGTAAGGTATGACCTACTACCACATTAGGAAGCTCCAACATCTGCTATCCAATACCATCTACACCTAACCCGGAGCACACCGACATCGAGACCATAGACTTTCAACCGAACAATGTCAGGTGATCCGCCCAGGTATGATTTTATTAAGGGGATACCTGACACCCGAGGCACAAATAGCCGTTATCAGAAGATGCAATCAACTAGGAATGGGACTGGGAGGTTTTTACACACCGGAATACCCAGGGGGAGCAAGGATGAAATTAAAAATCATGAGCTTAGGCAAGGATTGGAATCCGTATGCCAAGAACTACCAAACCACGAGGATGCAAGATGGAGTCTCACCACCGGGAATACCCGAAGAATTCCATCCAGTTATTACACAAGTCGTGGAAATCGCTCAGCAGTTGGAAGCTGAACCGATTCCAGACATTCAAGCAGACATTTGCATTGTGAACTTCTACGAGAAGGATGGGCGACTTGGACTACACCAGGATAAGGACGAGACAACGGAGTCTCTCGAAAGAGGGATACCCGTAGTGTCTTGGTCCATTGGGGATGATGCAGAGTTTTTATACGGCGAGCAGAAGCGTGCGGACCATGCGAATAAGTTGCTACTTAAGTCTGGAGATGTATTAATAATGGGAGGTGAATCAAGGATGTTATACCATGGGATTAAGAGAATCAAGTTGAATACAACACCGTCAGCAGTAATCAATGCGACACATATGAGACCTGGGAGATTAAACCTAACCTTTAGACAATATTAGACATGTAATGTTAGAATGAGATGAGGAATGAGATGTAAGACTTAAGCACATGTTGTAAACAGGATGGTTATGAATAAAATAACAGTGTTGTTCATATAAATTGTTACGACTCTTGTTATACCATCAATACTTATGAAGCTTGTGAACACAATTAGGTTATGGACTCGGTACGGAAGGTGCGCTAAGCATACTTACAGAGGCACAGGCCGACGCCAGCGGCACTATCCTCACCGGCACCTTTCCGATTAATAGGATTGAGGCATCAGTTCTCATCGACTCAGGGGCCTCGCATACCTTTGTCTCGGCATCTTTCGCGAGCAGGTTGGGGCTAGACGCTGATGAGCTACCCGACTTCACGGTTACGCTCCCGTCTAAGGAGAAGGTTCGTTGCACTCGTTACTACCGAGGAGCCATTGTCAGAATTAAGGGAGAAGACTTTCCAGTCAGTTTTATTGAGTTCAGTGAGCTAGGATTAGATGTTATCTTCGGGATGAACTGGTTGGAGCGGCACAAGGGTCGTATCCTCTGTGCCGAGCATAGACTGCTGCTCAGGTGTCCGTCTGGGGTAACAATATCATACCGCCAGAGGCCCAGAGAGCCTTCGACTAAGATCATCACCGCCATGGCAATGTATAAGGAATTGAGGAGAAAGGAAGAAGTGTACCTCTACTATGTATAGGACATAGAGAGAGAGCCCGAGTTCGACCCCGACTTACCGGTAATGTCGGAGTTCCCCGACCTATTTCCACGGGAACTGCCCGTCATGCCACCCACTCGGGAGGTAGAGATCACCATCGAGCTGCTACCTGGTACCGGACCGATAGCCAAGGCACCATACCGCATGGCTCCGACAGAAATGAATGAATTGAAAGAACAGTTGAAAGATTTGTTAGATAAGGGATTTATAAGACCAAGTGTGTCACCATGGGGAGCGCCAGTGAAATACCCCTAACATTTAAATAATTAAATATAAGTAAATAAATACTATTTGAAGAATTATAAATATTATTTGGGGGTTTATTAAACCCTAAGAAAACATATAAACACTTGGGCGTTAAAAACGCACCTAAACTCCTTAAGGTCATAAACGAGCTTTAAAAGCCCGACCTTAAGTTAAATAATTATATAAGCTATGGACATTATACAAATTTAACCAAGGATCATTTTATGATCTTTAAGATACAAGTTCTCAGTTAGAACCGAGTAAAAATACAAAGTTCTCGGAAGTTCCCGATGTGGGTCCCATAAAGGCCCGGGAATGCCTAGGAGGAGTGCCAAGGTGGCACGAACCCCTATAAAAACTATTCTTAGAGTTCCTAAAATCATTATTAATTATTCTCAAGAGGATTCCCAAACTACTTCTTCAAAAATAAACAAAGAGCTCGGGGGAAATTTCTTAACGCTCCTTTTACCCCGGGAGTGCCCCCTTTAGCCCGAAAATTGAGTTACAAGTTTATATAACCCCATATAATTTAATGTAACACCTTAAAATATTATTATTGACTATAAACAATGTCAATAAACACTTGGAAGTCATAGCGACTAATTAATTCCCAGAAAAATCCTTAATGCACAAAAACGCACCTTCGGGTGTCACGAAAATGCATTTTACATAAATGCCTTGAAGTTTTTGAGGAGCCACGAGTTGATTAACTTAAAAGTGGATAAAATGATCATCTAAATCAAGTGATGGCAGTACTAAACTCATAGTATCTATGGGGGCGATTTTTAGGTCAAAAAGGTACCTAAAATCAGCATTTCTACCTTAAAACTTTCATCTTTTATCACAATAAAAATGTGCCAATTAAATGCTGGAACCTATTACACATATTAGTGTGGTCTTAGTACAATATAGTGTAACAAAAATCAAATGAAAAAAAAACAGTCCCAATTTATCTACATATTAGGCGAGACTTATAGTCCTTATTTGGCTAGTTTTATTTCAAAAACATGTCATCTTATATGATGACTCATTCCTACCTAAATTAATTAATATGATATCAACATAATGTTGGTTTGGAGCTGTCACGAACACCAGCACCTGCAAAACAAGATAACAAAAATTAAGCACACTAATATTATGAAAAAAAAATGTGGACTAACCTACTAGCAATTGATTACCGTAAATCAATTGGTAAGTGCTGTTAGTAGTGCCCATGTGAACCGATCAATATACCTGCAAAAAAAATAAAATAAACAATGAGCTAATGTAACCTAATCTAACAAAGCCTAGAAATAATATGTAATTCAAATCAATTATGGCCATTCCTTTTAGCCACTTGGAAACATGATTGGAGACACCAATCGGTTATTCTCCACCATTACGATCAACCTGCACAAACAAGAAGAGGTTAGTGCTATAATTAACAAATGAAAACCAAAAACTAAAGTGATACCTATATGCTCCATTAACGTGAAGGAAGCAGCAGTAGTGGAGTCTCCACTCTTCCAAGCGCCGATCAACCAGCACATGTAGACAGGATTAGAACAATAAGTGAGCATTAATGACATAAACAAATAAAAGTATAGCCTACCTATTGATGCATTACCGTAACAGCAAGGATGAAGATGTTTGATTGCTCCAAGTTGGTGTCGTTTAATACACCTACAAAAGCAAAGCAAATTAGTTAATTAAACTAGCCTAATACATAAGGATTAAACAAGTAAAGTGGAGATCCTTGCTGTACCATTATGAAGCTGCATGGATGATGCTCCATTTACGTGAGTCTTGAGCTGGTGGAGTCTCCACCATCAGTCCAGCGAGCACCTCCTGCAGCAAGAGACAAATTAATACAATGATAAAGCTAATGAAATGATAGTTAACTACTATGATTATTTATCTAGGACTAGACTTAGTCATCAACCGGTTTGTGACTTCCATTACCGTATGGATATGCATGATTGGAAGGTGCCAATCTACTTATCTTCCACCAGCCGTGAGTCTAGCCAACCTAGGTGAATTATGTAGCAAATTTGTTAATCAAATAAGCTTAACTAATACATAAAATAATGACACAAATTAATCCAAGACTCACCTTATTAACATACGTGATGGGCATTCCCATTTCCTTGCCTTGCATCACGGTTGGTGAGTCTTCATTCCTAACTCTCTCTTTGCTTTCTTCTTCAATTCCTAACTAAATTCCTAAATGCTAAATAAACTTCATTAATGGTGTAACAATTCCTAACACCATTTTAATGTTATTTCCTAGTTAATTTTATCAAGTCTTGAAGCAAGAATAATCCTATCAAGCTTAGAAGAATTCGCCATCAAATTGTTCTCCAAGGAGTTGTCTTGATTCAACATCAATTCAAGGAGTAATCAAGGTTAATCCAAGGTATTTTCATATTTGAAAATCCTAAACAAATTTCTACTAGGACCGAAAATATTATGTCTTCTAAATCCATACTCTCTTCATTATTTCATGAAGGAAATTGGATCTACAATCATCTCAAGGTGTATCAAAAATACCTTGATAAATTCCTAAGGTAAACTCTTGTAAAATTACTACAAATATTATTTATAAGCTCTTACTAGAAGTCTAACAAACAAATCCCTTACACATGTACAAGGAATTCGAATTGACTACTTCAAAATAAGCATTTGAGGAGCTTGGAAATTCAAGGAAAATCAAGCACAAGTATTGTCTTGATTTAAGGGTAAGTTTATATAAATAAGGTGTATTAAGTTTAAGTTTGATTTAAGCTTCAAACTTTGGTATAAAAGTTATGTATAACCATTACATAAATTAAAACCGAAAACTATAGGTTATATTGTCAAGAAAATAATTTATAACATATAAGGTAAGATTATTACCTTAAGGTATGAAATATGTGTCACAAAAATTAATTAGGCTACACATATATTCAAGCCGAAAATTTTAAGGATTAAATGTTCTATTTTTAGTTTATAATCATTCTAGATCATTAGCATAATTTTTAGAAGTGTTATATGGCTTATATACATTTATGTGTGTTTGTTATAAAGTTTAAAACAAGTTTTAAAACCATATTATGAAACTAAATTAAGGCCGAGAGCTATATATGACATTTGGGGAATTTTCGAAATGAATAAATGTATTAGCTTATTTTATAAGTTTTTGGAATATTAAAAATAGCTACAAGTATTTAAATGGCTATTTTAATAAGTGTTGTGGTTAAAAGATAATTTCTGAAAAGTTTAGTGTACAATATATATTACCGAGAACATAAGGAATTATTTGGTGTATTTATAATATAATATAAGATGGGAATTAATATTATGAATTTTGGTGAATTTAAATAAGTGTTTAAGTGCTAAGAATGACATTTAATAAAGTTTTGGGACTATTTTGTGATTATTGGAAGGTTTGGTGTGTCACCGAATATATATATGATTTTATGGGTATATTGAAGTATTAATTAAGAAATTAAGTCTTGGTCAAAGTGTTGACTAAAAACTTTGAGTTAAAATGATTTATGACATAAAATATTAAGTTTATAAGAGTTTTGGGGGTGAATATGTAATTTATGGAAATATAGATTGAAAACCGAATTTAAATTGGGTCGGTTATGTAATTTGAGAAAGTATAAGGGTACTTTCGGTATTTAAGAAAAATTAAATATTAAAACTATAGTTTATAAATTAATATGTAACTGATATAAAGTTTTGGGGTTGATTTGTGAATAAAGGAATGTTGTTTACAAAAAAACGAAACTATAAGTGGTTATATAGTGATTTGTGAAAGTTATTGGGCACAAAATGTAATTTCCGGAAATTGATGTGGTTGATTAGTAAAATATAGAAGTTATATGGTTATTTGATAATTTATAAAAGTTGTAGGGTACAAATTATAAATACCAAATTATTAAGGTGGTTTTGATAACTTAATAAAGAAAGGAATTAAGATTATGTAATATAATGAATTATGGTATATTACGAAATATAATATAAGGTTTATAAAATAATGTTGGTAATAATAAAAATGACCAAGGGATATAATATAAATGATAAGTGGAAATAATTATAAGTATGTAATTAATGAGGTAAGATGTACCGTATAAACGATAATTCATTATCACATGTGAGCTTCACATAAAATAATGAACTGCTAGATTATCTAGAACCACTGTTAAAATAACAGGGGAAAATAAATAACATACGGAGTTATTATACGACGAGAATAAACACTACAGTGACAGTACTGTAATATTTAGTGAATAGTTATATTAATACTACCGGTATTGCATGTTTAAAAAACAGCGTACGGGGAGGGACTACTGAACAGGAGTTTGTCAAGCTAGCAGTTTCTTGGTGAACGGTATGTTAATTGTGTGGTCTGAATGTCCTAAGGATTATCCTGAGGTCCAGACATTGTGTGTTTAAATGTTTCAGAATGATATCTATGATTTTATGTGAATGATATTGTATGTGGGATTGCTCAATCTGTTGCGTTGTATTTTATACGCGAATGTCTTGTGACTAAAGTTTATACATCTAAACTGGAAAAAAAAGACTAACTGACCTTTAGGTATTATTGAACCTAACAAGGGTCAAATGTGATAGTCTTACTCAAGTATTGGTTATTATGTCACTGACAAAAGGACTAACTTATTAAGAGAGGAATCAGATCGTTTCGACTTTCTGGTTGCGCATTGTGATCACTATGAGAGACTCAAGAAGGGAGTCACTCCAAATCCATCAGCCACATTCGGGGATGGCGGAATGCACTGCCGTTGGTGCACAGTTTCGACCGGATCGGTCAATGTATATATTTATCCAGGGCCATAAGGTCAGCTGGTGTCGGTTCCTTTGGAACCCAATGGGACACACTGTCCATTTTCACAGGTTAATAAGGGTTGTCTTGACAGGACGCCTAAGGTAAAAATTAATTGGAAAGGTTAAGTGGTTAGGGTCACGTGACCTACTAACAAGAACAGTTGTTTATTATGTGCACCTTATTTGGGTTGTTGGTGTTGTTTATTGTTTGATGTGTATTATTATGCACTAAATGTTTGCAGGTAAATTGTTATGTGATTACTCTGTGTCTATTGTATTACTGTTATTCTTGTAAACCGGATTATCTTGTAATGAATCTAATATCAAGATGGCTAAAACGACTTAAGGAATCTAGAAGACTTAGGACTACATTTAGCATACCAGCATAGTTTGCTGAGCCCTTCATTGGGCCAAACATTTCAGGTCACTGAAGAAAATACAAGCCGGAGTGCGGGGAAACAGGGTAGCCGTTGTGTTTTTATAAACACTTGTGGATTTGTTATGTATTATATTTTGGAGTTTGTTGTATTTCAGTTAGTTGCTCATTTAGTTGGATTTGGTTTGTAATAATTAGAGTGCTCAGTATCTGTTCATCACAGCAGCGTGAGAAGTTGTAATGTTGGAAAGAGTAAGGATGCCTTGTTACTCACAAGGGTGAGTGACGGCGTGTAACACCAAGGTTAGATAGTTTTATTTTCCGCTGCGATTTGCTATTTGTTATGCTACGAGTTATGACGTCATTACAGGATTAAGTTTAGGGGTGTTACAAAAAGTGGTATCAGAGCGGAGTACCGCTCTGATGAAAGATACTGAGTCTAGGACAATGAGCATAGGAATATTGGGTTACGGGAAAACGTCCGTGAGGATTCGTGACCTAGAAAAATAAAACCCTAGGGATATTCTATTGCTAACAGTTAGCTTACTTACATGTTTTTGATTGTGTATGTGATACGGTGTAGCAACCGAGTAGAAATAAAAATATACTATCGTAGATGTCGGCAAGAGAAGGACCACGTGGAGACGGCAGTGGACGCAGTAGCGAGACACCGGCGGATGTTCCAACAGTACAAGACTTAACAGCAGCCATGGCAACTTTCACACGGGAACTAGGAGTTCAATTTACGGGAGCCATACCCCACCCGCCGCGGCCCAGAGAAACAACCTGGTTGAAGAGCGTTGCAGACGCAAAAGTACCAACTTATTCAGGGGAACCAGACCCTGCCGCACTGGAGAAGTTCATTGCAGAGCACCAGAAGGCGTTCAAGGCTGTTAGAGTTCCAGAAGACCAACAGGTCGACATCGCCGCATACAACCTGAAGGGCGCAGCTGACATTTGGTGGCGGTCTATTGAGGGCCACCGTAGAGCTACACCGGAATTTGAATGGACAAAGTTCGTAGAAGTGTTGCGGGAGAAGTACTACCCCGAACACATAAAGAGAGGAAAAGGCAGGAGATCAAGACCTTAATCCAAGGGAGACAAACAGTTGACCAGTACTGCGCACGGTGCACCAGTTTGATGAACTATATACCAGGAGTCGACTACTCCGACGCAGGAAGAAAGAAAAGGAAGAATACTGAAGGAGATGATGATGGAGCAACCTCTGGCAGTTACTGCAAGAAGAGGAAGAAATTCTTTGAAAAGAAGAAGGGGCGGAAGGATTTCCATGGTCAGAAGGCGAAGGAGCAGATCCCTCGTCTGACCGGCCCAGCTATTGATGCTCAGCCACTAAGAACAGCACCACCTAGAGGCAACAAGCCAACCCGACGTCACTATTACTGTAAACGTTGTGGAAAAGATCACCCGGCGTAGATTGCGCAGGAAGAAAGGTGGAGTGTCGTTATTGCAAAAAGGAGGGTCACAGGGAGTATGAATGCTTTTCCAACCCAGGGAGTCGAGTATACAAAGGAGCTAGAGGTTCGCAGAGAACACCGGTTGTGGAAACAGGCGGACCCGGAGGAGGTCAAGCGCCGCAAACTAATACTTATACTACAGGACCGGGAGGACAGTCATCCTCATCCGAGATCCAGAAAGGAAAGGAGATAGTGCCAGAAAGAAATGCCCTATACTCAGTGGGAACTTCAGGCGCTGAAGCTAGCGCTTAGCACGAAACCGGTAAGCCTAGAACCTAAACTAAATGCATGATGCATAATATGTGATTATAGTATCAGTCGATGAGACTTATATATATGATTAGTGAGTATCAAAATTTAGAGAGACCTATTGTGGGTAACCTCTCACAATAAGATACTTTGATATTAGTTTTCCCTTACCTATGAGACCGTGGTCACCTGAGCCTATGAGCGAAGGTCGGGAATATCCCGAGCCATAATGCCAAGCACTTTGACCCGGCATGATCCTAGTCAGGAAATACTTAACTACAAATTATGACCTGCCTAAATGACGAGCAGATGTCATGAACGGGAATACATTAATTAATATAAATACTTAAGACTACAGGAACTGTCAAAGAGCTCACTTAAAGAGCAAACACTGAAATTTTATGGGATACCCAGGCACCGAGCTTTACGCTCAGTGCGAGTCTAGGGAATCTTACAATCTCTTATAAACTCCGAGAGAAGATAGTGAGAAACCTTGAAGTATGACAATTACGAATTAGGATCTCAAAAATATAACTAAACATCCATAATGGATAAGCACGGGTTTTAAAATACCTGAGCAAATACCAAGGGTCTCAGCTAGTACCAATATATAACAACGCTGGACTCGCAATTCAAAAAAGAAGGAGAGGACAAATCTCGAATATATATTTTCTAAAGTGGGGGAGAATTACCTAATTAGCACAACCAAATGCTATATATATAAATATAATTTGGAGGTTATTGACCTAAAACATTGAGGGTATTGATACATTCCAGAGGGCCAAAGTATCATCAAATATACCTACCCTACTTTGAGACACATGTCCTATACTCTTCTTATGATTCTATATGAGCATATGTCTACTATGATAGCTCAAATCATTAATGCGAATAAAAGATCGCAGTAAATCAACTAAGGTTAAAACATATGTAATATAAACTTTAGTATGAACATAGTAACGAATAACTCTCCTTGACACTTGCAAAGAGTGAGTGTAAGTTATATAAGAGTGTGAAACAATATATACACAAAAATGAGTGTAAATTAAATATAAAAGTAGGGAAACATACCCTAGGTTTGTAACCATTATTTTGTACGTAAACCGTCCTAACGTTATATACTAAACCCTATGATTCTAAATCCTCTATTTGACATACCCAACCGACTTATTTTTGAAGCTATTGAGCTAGTGGATTAACCACGTTCTAAGAGAAAAAAACAAACAAGTCTTGATTGTCCTGTTACTAAACAGTAGAATTCAAACTGGAAATCCTTAGTTTGAGATGGCACTAATATTAAGAGATACTTGACAAGGGTGAACATATGGTTCATCAGATTTATGGATTTTAGATGGAATAAGGAAAAAGCTAAGCTTTAAGGTGGAGGAAATGATACTTTATGGAACTATAGTTGTGGATGGAGTCATGAAAAACTTTTCTTGAAGTCTAACTGTGACTGTCTTTGCTCCAACTAATGATAATCAGGTATAGGCAATAAATCAAGCCCTAATAGGAGAAATACTAGATAAGCCTTTTAAAGTGAAGAAGTATTCTAAAGTATGCAAGTCCATGACGGAATTTATTACTTGTATGATGGATTTAAGGGTTAAAATGTTTGATGGATATAGTTATTAGACAGTATGAGCCTAGATGCGTTAATAAGAATTTATCTTTAATGCCAAGAGGAAAAACTGGCTTCCCCGCTTGATGATTTGATCACAGGAATATTGTTCTGGGGATTTTGGTAATACCCTAGATTCAAGTATAGGTTATAACAGTTATTGGAATAGTAGTATATTGATCAGGAGAAAATGTAGTACTCACCACGTCACAAAGTCTAATAAGATAAAATTTGGAAGATGACAATTATGTGATTGTTTGATATTTGACGTGGGAGGTCGAACTTGATCCTGGTCAGATCAAGGGAAAACCAAACACAAAATGGTGTGGAAGGATAGTTCAACTCTGACGCTGACCCCGTTAGGGTTGGATGATTCCTGAGACTCCTTACAAGTGGTCACAAATGTTTCTGTGATAAGTAAGTATTTATTCCTAATTTTAATATAAAAATTTAATAAATGAAGTATATGAGTTGTAGAAGGTGTAAGTTAAGAGTTGAGTTGTCTAGGATACCCCGAGGAGATTAAATAGCTAAAATAACTCCGCATATGTTGGAAAAATAATCAATATGAGGGAAATACTAAACTATTATTATCCCATGAACCGTGTTAATAAATCAAATATAAGATCAAGAGAAAAATTACCTGTTAAAACAGTATTCTCTAGCTACCTTCTAAAATATGGCCAAATTGCCATCTGGAAGGAAAGATCGACTTCCATGTCTTTCTTTACAAATTCAAACTCAATATATTAAATAAGAACCTACCTATAAACATGGTAGAATATAAAGAGTATAAACATTATACTAATACTCACTAGAGTTGTTTCACAACAGCCAGAACATGTTTAATTGAGAGGAAACTACACCTTGTTAGAAACCTTAACAGGAACCCTACTGTGGTATACCTGATGAACAACGATAATAATCGTGTATATACTAACAATAACAGGTGAACCAATAACATAAAGCAATCTTTCTGTAATATACATAAGATGCACGGCTCAACCATAGCTAATACTCTACATTGAAAATGAAAGCCGTATATGGCGACAGTAAACTCAAATACCGGAATAACAAGATGATAACCTAAAGAAAGGGGTTTTGAGTATGCCCAATAGTAATACAAGACCTGAGCGTCGACGACTACAACTAAGAGGCGATTGATGAAAGGGTATTATACACAAATAGTTTAAACAAGCCATAAAATGGTAATGGCAAATTACAAGATAGAAGGTCACCGTCACCCATACATACGGGATTCAAAAAAAATATAAAATAAATAAAAGCATATTAATACACTATGGAACATACCAGGAAATACATAGATTTTGAGAAATATACCCCGTAGGACAAAAGTCATATGTTAATGTCCGTGGGAGAGACCTCGAGTTCGCAATAGGCGATCGAGTCTTCTTTAAAATTTCACCCTTGAAGGGAACCTTTAAATTTAGGCAGACGGGCAAGTTTAGCCTGAAGTATGTAGGACCGTACCTTATTACGGAGCGAGTGGGCCCATTAGCCTACAGATTAGACTTATGTGTTGAATTGGAAGAGTGCACGATGTGTATCACATAACTTAGAGCCCGAGACACTCGAGCTAAATCCTACACTTAGATATGAGGAGACCCCAATACGCATGTTAAACTCCAACACTAGGAAGACAAAGAATAAGACCATTAGAATGGTCAAAGCTCTGTGGTAGAACCACGATATTGAGGAGGCGACATGGGAGTTAGAAGACTCCATGCGAGACAAGTATCCAACAATTTTCTTTTCGTTTTGTGTATACTTGTAGGGGTACGTGGGCGTAACCCTTTTTAAGGGGGGTAGAGCGCCACATGCTACTTGCATATCTGCAGTCTATATTATTCTTGTGTATGGTTATTTGTGTTTGATTGTTTGTTGCGCATGTGTGCAATTAATTAGATGGTTATGTCCTATGTGACATTTGGTTGGTTATTAGTATGTCCTATGTGACATTTGGTGATTAATGATACGTCCTATGTGACACTTGAATGATTATTTGTGTGTTCTATGTAACACTTGAATGTTTATGAAGCACTTAATTATTTTACAGTGTATTTATATCTATTCCTACAATCACACAAGAGATTCACTGCCAAGGGTTTACGCCTCTGCACTCTGTAGGACTGAGGATTTGGTATTGCACTTGTGCAGTGATGACCGAGTGGGATAGCTAGGAAGTTGGAACATGTATGGTTTTACAGTATTTATTAAGTTAGTATGCTGTGATATTATTGTCACGAATAAAGAATATTTGCCTATAGGAATTATATACACTCAGAGTAGTGATGGAATATAGTAGTGTCAATACAGTATTGACACCCAAGAATGATAAGTAGACAGGAGTAGATATGAGGAACTTGATTCCATAGGATGAGCAAACATAAATTATGACTTCGGGACGAAGTCCTTTTAAGGGGGGTAGACTGAAATACCCCTAACATTTAAATAATTAAATATAAGTAAATAAATACTATTTGAAGAATTATAAATATTATTTGGGGGTTTATTAAACCCTAAGAAAACATAAAACACTTGGGCGTTAAAAACGCACCTAAACTCCTTAAGGTCATAAACGAGCTTTAAAAGCCCGACCTTAAGTTAAATAATTATATAAGCTATGGACATTATACAAATTTAACCAAGGATCATTTTATGATCTTTAAGATACAAGTTCTCAGTTAGAACCGAGTAAAAATACAAAGTTCTCGGAAGTTCCCGATGTGGGTCCCATAAAGGCCCGGGAATGCCTAGGAGGAGTGCCAAGGTGGCACGAACCCCTATAAAAACTATTCTTAGAGTTCCTAAAATCATTATTAATTATTCTAAAGAGGATTCCCAAACTACTTCTTCAAAAATAAACAAAGAGCTCGGGGGAAATTTCTTAACGCTCCTTTTACCCCGGGAGTGCCCCCTTTAGCCCGAAAATTGAGTTACAAGTTTATATAACCCCATATAATTTAATGTAACACCTTAAAATATTATTATTGACTATAAACAATGTCAATAAACACTTGGAAGTCATAGCGACTAATTAATTCCCAGAAAAATCCTTAATGCACAAAAACGCACCTTCGGGTGTCACGAAAATGCATTTTACATAAATGCCTTGAAGTTTTTGAGGAGCCACGAGTTGATTAACTTAAAAGTGGATAAAATGATCATCTAAATCAAGTTATGGCAGTACTAAACTCATAGTATCTATGGGGGCGATTTTTAGGTCAAAAAGGTACCTAAAATCAGCATTTCTACCTTAAAACTTTCATCTTTTATCACAATAAAAATGTGCCAATTAAATGCTGGAACCTATTACACATATTAGTGTGGTCTTAGTACAATATAGTGTAACAAAAATCAAATGAAAAAAAAACAGTCCCAATTTATCTACATATTAGGCGAGACTTATAGTCCATATTTGGCTAGTTTTATTTCAAAAACATGTCATCTTATAGGATGACTCATTCCTACCTAAATTAATTAATATGATATCAACATAATGTTGGTTTGGAGCTGTCACGAACACCAGCACCTGCAAAACAAGATAACAAAAATTAAGCACACTAATATTATGAAAAAAAATGTGGACTAACCTACTAGCAATTGATTACCGTAAATCAATTGGTAAGTGCTGTTAGTAGTGCCCATGTGAACCGATCAATATACCTGCAAAAAAAATAAAAATAAACAATGAGCTAATGTAACCTAATCTAACAAAGCCTAGAAATAATATGTAATTCAAATCAATTATGGCCATTCCTTTTAGCCACTTGGAAACATGATTGGAGACACCAATCGGTTATTCTCCACCATTACGATCAACCTGCACAAACAAGAAGAGGTTAGTGCTATAATTAACAAATGAAAACCAAAAACTAAAGTGATACCTATATGCTCCATTAACGTGAAGGAAGCAGCAGTAGTGGAGTCTCTACTCTTCCAAGCGCCGATCAACCAGCACATGTAGACAGGATTAGAACAATAAGTGAGCATTAATGACATAAACAAATAAAAGTATAGCCTACCTATTGATGCATTACCGTAACAGCAAGGATGAAGATGTTTGATTGCTCCAAGTTGGTGTCGTTTAATACACCTGCAAAAGCAAAGCAAATTAGTTAATTAAACTAGCCTAATACATAAGGATTAAACAAGTAAAGTGGAGATCCTTGCTGTACCATTATGAAGCTGCATGGATGATGCTCCATTTACGTGAGTCTTGAGCTGGTGGAGTCTCCACCATCAGTCCAGCGAGCACCTCCTGCAGCAAGAGACAAATTAATACAATGATAAAGCTAATGAAATGATAGTTAACTACTATGATTATTTATCTAGGACTAGACTTAGTCATCAACCGGTTTGTACTTCCATTACCGTATGGATATGCATGATTGGAAGGTGCCAATCTACTTATCTTCCACCAGCCGTGAGTCTAGCCAACCTAGGTGAATTATGTAGCAAATTTGTTAATCAAATAAGCTTAACTAATACATAAAATAATGACACAATTAATCCAAGACTCACCTTATTAACATACGTGATGGGCATTCCCATTTCCTTGCCTTGCATCACGGTTGGTGAGTCTTCATTCCTAACTCTCTCTTTGCTTTCTTCTTCAATTCCTAACTAAATTCCTAAATGCTAAATAAATTTCATTAATGGTGTAACAATTCCTAACACCATTTTAATGTTATTTCCTAGTTAATTTTATCAAGTCTTGAAGCAAGAATAATCCTATCAAGCTTAGAAGAATTCGCCATCAAATTGTTCTCCAAGGAGTTGTCTTGATTCAACATCAATTCAAGGAGTAATCAAGGTTAATCCAAGGTATTTTCATATTTGAAAATCCTAAACAAATTTCTACTAGGACCGAAAATATTATGTCTTCTAAATCCATACTCTCTTCATTATTTCATGAAGGAAATTGGATCTACAATCATCTCAAGGTGTATCAAAAATACCTTGATAAATTCCTAAGGTAAACTCTTGTAAAATTACTACAAATATTATTTATAAGCTCTTACTAGAAGTCTAACAAACAAATCCCTTACACATGTACAAGGAATTCGAATTGACTACTTCAAAATAAGCATTTGAGGAGCTTGGAAATTCAAGGAAAATCAAGCACAAGTATTGTCTTGATTTAAGGGTAAGTTTATATAAATAAGGTGTATTAAGTTTAAGTTTGATTTAAGCTTCAAACTTTGGTATAAAAGTTATGTATAACCATTACATAAATTAAAACCGAAAACTATAGGTTATATTGTCAAGAAAATAATTTATAACATATAAGGTAAGATTATTACCTTAAGGTATGAAATATGTGTCACAAAAATTAATTAGGCTACACATACATTCAAGCCGAAAATTTTAAGGATTAAATGTTCTATTTGTAGTTTATAATCATTCTAGATCATTAGCATAATTTTTAGAAGTGTTATATGGCTTATATACATTTATGGTGTTTGTTATAAAGTTTAAAACAAGTTTTAAAACCATATTATGAAACTAAATTAAGGCCGAGAGCTATATATGACATTTGGGGAATTTTCGAAATGAATAAATGTATTAGCTTATTTTATAAGTTTTTGGAATATTAAAAATAGCTACAAGTATTTAAATGGCTATTTTAATAAGTGTTGTGGTTAAAAGATAATTTCTGAA
Source organism: Limonium bicolor (assembly GCA_023374045.1). Classification (NCBI taxonomy): domain Eukaryota; kingdom Viridiplantae; phylum Streptophyta; class Magnoliopsida; order Caryophyllales; family Plumbaginaceae; genus Limonium; species Limonium bicolor. The sequence goes on from CM041780.1 coordinate 6,727,827, forward strand.
AAGTTTAGTGTACAAATATATATTACCGAGAACATAAGGAATTATTTGGTGTATTTATAATATAATATAAGATGGGAATTAATATTATGAATTTTGGTGAATTTAAATAAGTGTTTAAGTGCTAAGAATGACATTTAATAAAGTTTTGGGACTATTTTGTGATTATTGGAAGGTTTGGTGTGTCACCGAATATATATATGATTTTATGGGTATATTGAAGTATTAATTAAGAAATTAAGTCTTGGTCAAAGTGTTGACTAAAAACTTTGAGTTAAAATGATTTATGACATAAAATATTAAGTTTATAAGAGTTTTGGGGGTGAATATGTAATTTATGGAAATATAGATTGAAAACCGAATTTAAATTGGGTCGGTTATGTAATTTGAGAAAGTATAAGGGTACTTTCGGTATTTAAGAAAAATTAAATATTAAAACTATAGTTTATAAGTTAATATGTAACTGATATAAAGTTTTGGGGTTGATTTGTGAATAAAGGAATGTAGTTTACAAAAAACGAAACTATAAGTGGTTATATAGTGATTTGTGAAAGTTATTGGGCACAAAATGTAATTTCTGGAAATTGATGTGGTTGATTAGTAAAATATAGAAGTTATATGGTTATTTGATAATTTATAAAAGTTGTAGGGTACAAATTATAAATACCGAATTATTAAGGTGGTTTTGATAACTTAATAAAGAAAGGAATTAAGATTATGTAATATAATGAATTATGGTATATTACGAAATATAATATAAGGTTTATAAAATAATGTTGGTAATAATAAAAATGACCAAGGGATATAATATAAATGATAAGTGGAAATAATTATAAGTATGTAATTAATGAGGGAAGATGTACCGTATAAACGATAATTCATTATCACATGTGAGCTTCACATAAAATAATGAACTGCTAGATATCTAGAACCACTGTTAAAATAACAGGGGAAAATAAATAACATACGGAGAGTTATTATACGACGAGAATAAACACTACAGTGACAGTACTGTAATTTAGTGAATAGTTTATTAATACTACCGGTATTGCATGTTTAAAAAACAGCGTACGGGGAGGGACTACTGAACAGGAGTTTGTCAAGCTAGCAGTTTCTTGGTGAACGGTATGTTAATTGTGTGGTCTGAATGTCCTAAGGATTATCCTGAGGTCCAGGCATTGTGTGTTTAAATGTTAAGAACGATATCTATGATTTTATGTGAATGATATTGTATGTGGGATTGCTCAATCTGTTTGTATTTTATACGCGAATGTCTTGTGACTAAAGTTATACATCTAAACTGGAAAAAAAAAGACTAACTGACCTTTAGGTATATTGAACCTAACAGGGTCAAATGTGATAGTTTTACTCAAGTATTGGTATTATGTCACTGACAAAAGGGCTAACTTAAAGAGAGGAATCTAGATCGTTTCGACTTTCTAGTTGCGCATTGTGATCACTATGAGAGACTCAAGAAGGGAGTCACTCCAAATCCATCAGCCACATTCGGGGATGGCGGAATGCACTGCCGTTGGTGCACAGTTTCGACCGGATCGGTCAATGTATATATTTATCCAGGGCCATAAGGTCAGCTGGTGTCGGTTCCTTTGGAACCCAATGGGACACATGTCCATTTTCACAGGTTAATAAGGGTTGTCTTGACAGGACGCCTAAGGAAAAATTAATTGGAAAGGTTAAGTGGTTAGGGTCACGTGACCTACTAACAGAACAGTTGTTTATTATGTGCACCTTTGGGTTGTTGGTTTGTTGTGCGGTGTTGTTGTGTTGTTGATTCTTTTTGTGTGTATTATTATGCACTAAATGTTTGCAGGTAAATTGTTATGTGATTACTCTGTTGTTGTATTACGTTATCTTGTAAACGGATTATCTTGTAATGAATCTAATATCAAGATGGCTAAAACGACTTAAGGAATCTAGAAGACTTAGGACTACATTTAGCATACCAGCATAGTTTGCTGAGCCCTTCATTGGGCCAAACATTTCAGGTCACTGAAGAAAATACAAGCCGGAGTGCGGGGAAACAGGGTAGCCGTTGTGTTTTTATAAACACTTGTGGATTTGTTATGTATTATATTTTGGAGTTTGTTGTATTTCAGTTAGTTGCTCATTTAGTTGGATTTGGTTTGTAATAATTAGAGTGCTCAGTATCTGTTCATCACAGCGTGAGAAGTTGTAATGTTGGAAAGAGTAAGGATGCCTTGTTACTCACAAGGGTGAGTGACGGCGTGTAACACCAAGGTTAGATAGTTTTATTTTCCGCTGCGATTTGCTATTTGTTATGCTACGAGTTATGACGTCATTACAGGATTAAGTTTAGGGGTGTTACAAAAAGTGGTATCAGAGCGGAGTACCGCTCTGATGAAAGATACTGAGTCTAGGACAATGAGCATAGGAATATTGGGTTACGGGAAAACGTCCGTGAGGATTCGTGACCTAGAAAAAGAAAACCCTAGGGATATTCTATTGCTAACAGTTAGCTTACTTACATGTTTTTGATTGTGTATGTGATACGGTGTAGCAACCGAGTAGAAATAAAAATATACTATCGTAGATGTCGGCAAGAGAAGGACCACGTGGAGACGGCAGTGGACGCAGTAGCGAGACACCGGCGGATGTTCCAACAGTACAAGACTTAACAGCAGCCATGGCGACTTTCGCACGGGAACTAGGAGTTCAATTTACGGGAGCCATACCCCACCCGCCGCGGCCCAGAGAAACCAACTGGTTGAAGAGCGTTGCAGACGCAAAAGTACCAACTTATTCAGGGGAACCAGACCCTGCCGCACTGGAGAAGTTCATTATAGAGCACCAGAAGGCGTTCAAGGCTGTTAGAGTTCCAGAAGACCAACAGGTCGACATCGCCGCATACAACCTGAAGGGCGCAGCTGACATTTGGTGGCGGTCTATTGAGGGCCACCGTAGAGCTACACCGGAATTTGAATGGAAAGTTCGTAGAAGTGTTGCGGGAGAAGTACTACCCCGAACACATAAAGCAGAGGAAAAGGCAGGAGATCAAGACCTTAATCCAAGGGAGACAAACAGTTGACCAGTACTGCGCACGGTGCACCAGTTTGATGAACTATATACCAGGAGTCGACTACTCCGACGCAGGAAGAAAGAAAAGGAAGAATACTGAAGGAGATGATGATGGAGCAACCTCTGGCAGTTACTGCAAGAAGAGGAAGAAATTCTTTGAAAAGAAGAAGGGGCGGAAGGATTTCCATGGTCAGAAGGCGAAGGAGCAGATCCCTCGTCTGACCGGCCCAGCTATTGATGCTCAGCCACTAAGAACAGCACCACCTAGAGGCAACAAGCCAACCCGACGTCACTATTACTGTAAACGTTGTGGAAAAGATCACCCGGCGTAGATTGCGCAGGAAGAAAGGTGGAGTGTCGTTATTGCAAAAAGGAGGGTCACAGGGAGTATGAATGCTTTTCCAACCCAGGGAGTCGAGTATACAAAGGAGCTAGAGGTTCGCAGAGAACACCGGTTGTGGAAACAGGCGGACCCGGAGGAGGTCAAGCGCCGCAAACTAATACTTATACTACAGGACCGGGAGGACAGTCATCCTCATCCGAGATCCAGAAAGGAAAGGAGATAGTGCCAGAAAGAAATGCCCTATACTCAGTGGGAACTTCAGGCGCTGAAGCTAGCGCTTAGCACGAAACCGGTAAGCCTAGAACCTAAACTAAATGCATGATGCATAATATGTGATTATAGTATCAGTCGATGAGACTTATATATGTGATTAGTGAGTATCAAAATTTAGAGAGACCTATTGTGGGTAACCTCTCACATAATAAGATACTTTGATATTAGTTTTCCCTTACCTATGAGACCGTGGTCACCTGAGCCTATGAGCGAAGGTCGGGAATATCCCGAGCCATAATGCCAAGCACTTTGACCCGGCATGATCCTACTCAAGAAATACTTAACTACAAATTATGACCTGCCTAAATGACGAGCAGATGTCATGAACGGGAATACATTAATTAATATAAATACTTAAGACTACAGGAACTGTCAAAGAGCTCACTTAAAGAGCAAACACTGAAATTTTATGGGATACCCAGGCACCGAGCTTTACGCTCAGTGCGAGTCTAGGGAATCTTACAATCTCTTATAAACTCCGAGAGAAGATAGTGAGAAACCTTGAAGTATGACAATTGCGAATTAGGATCTCAAAAATATAACTAAACATCCATAATGGATAAGCACGGGTTTTAAAATACCTGAGCAAAGACCAAGGGTCTCAGCTAGTACCAATATATAACAACGCTGGACTCGCAATTCAAAAAAGAAGGAGAGGACAAATCTCGAATATATATTTTCTAAAGTGGGGGAGAATTACCTAATTAGCACAACCAAATGCTATATATATAAATATAATTTGGAGGTTATTGACCTAAAACATTGAGAGTATTGATACATTCCAGAGGGCCAAAGTATCATCAAATATACCTACCCTACTTTGAGACACATGTCCTATACTCTTCTTATGATTCTATATGAGCATATGTCTACTATGACAGCTCAAATCATTAATGCGAATAAAAGATCGCAGTAAATCAACTAAGGTTAAAACATATGTAATATAAACTTTAGTATGAACATAGTAACGAATAACTCTCCTTGACACTTGCAAAGAGTGAGTGTAAGTTATATAAGAGTGTGAAACATATATACACAAAAATGAGTGTAAATTAAATATAAAAGTAGGGAAACATACCCTAGGTTTGTAACCATTATTTTGTACGTAAACCGTCCTAACGTTATATACTAAACCCTATGATTCTAAATCCTCTATTTGACATACCCAACCGACTTATTTTTGAAGCTATTGAGCTAGTGGATTAACCACGTTCTAAGAGAAAAAACAAACAAGTCTTGATTGTCCTGTTACTAAACAGTAGAATTCAAACTGGAAATCCTTAGTTTGAGATGGCACTAATATTAAGAGATACTTGACAAGGGTGAACATATGGTTCATCAGATTTATGGATTTTAGATGGAATAAGGAAAAAGCTAAGCTTTAAGGTGGAGGAAATGATACTTTATGGAACTATAGTTGTGGATGGAGTCATGAAAAACTTTTCTTGAAGTCTAACTGTGACTGTCTTTGCTCCAACTAATGATAATCAGGTATAGGCAATAAATCAAGCCCTAATAGGAGAAATACTAGATAAGCCTTTTAAAGTGAAGAGAGTATTCTAAAGTATGCAAGTCCATGACGGAATTTATTACTTGTATGATGGATATAGTTATTAGACAGTATGAGCCTAGATGCGTTAATAAGAATTTATCTTTAATGCCAAGAGGAAAAACTGGCTTCCCCGCTTGATGATTTGATCACAGGAATATTGTTCTGGGGATTTTGGTAATACCCTAGATTCAAGTATAGGTTATAACAGTTATTGGAATAGTAGTATATTGATCAGGAGAAAATGTAGTACTCACCACGTCACAAAGTCTAATAAGATAAAATTTGGAAGATGACAATTATGTGATTGTTTGATATTTGACGTGGGAGGTCGAACTTGATCCTGGTCAGATCAAGGGAAAACCAAACACAAAATGGTGTGGAAGGATAGTTCAACTCTGACGCTGACCCCGTTAGGGTTGGATGATTCCTGAGACTCCTTACAAGTGGTCACAAATGTTTCTGTGATAAGTAAGTATTTATTCCTAATTTTAATATAAAAATTTAATAAATGAAGTATATGAGTTGTAGAAGGTGTAAGTTAAGAGTTGAGTTGTCTAGGATACCCCGAGGAGATTAAATAGCTAAAATAACTCCGCATATGTTGGAAAAATAATCAATATGAGGGAAATACTAAACTATTATTATCCCATGAACCGTGTTAATAAATCAAATATAAGATCAAGAGAAAAATTACCTGTTAAAACAGTATTCTCTAGCTACCTTCTAAAATATGGCCAAATTGCCATCTGGAAGGAAAGATCGACTTCCATGTCTTTCTTTACAAATTCAAACTCAATATATTAAATAAGAACCTACCTATAAACATGGTAGAATATAAAGAGTATAAACATTATACTAATACTCACTAGAGTTGTTTCACAACAGCCAGAACATGTTTAATTGAGAAGAAACTACACCTTGTCAGAAACCTTAACAGGAACCCTACTGTGGTATACCTGATGAACAACGATAATAATCGTGTATATACTAACAATAACAGGTGAACCAATAACATAAAGCAATCTTTCTGTAATATACATAAGATGCACGGCTCAACCGTAGCTAATACTCTACATTGAAAATGAAAGCCGTATATGGCGACAGTAAACTCAAATACCGGAATAACAAGATGATAACCTAAAGAAAGGGGTTTTGAGTATGCCCAATAGTAATACAAGACCTGAGCGTCGACGACTACAACTAAGAGGCGATTGATGAAAGGGTATTATACACAAATAGTTTAAACAAGCCATAAAATGGTAATGGCAAATTACAAGATAGAAGGTCACCGTCACCCATACATACGGGATTCAAAAAAATATAAAATAAATAAAAGCATATTAATACACTATGGAACATACCAGGAAATACATAGATTTTGAGAAATATACCCCGTAGGACAGAAGTCATATGTTAATGTCCGTGGGAGAGACCTCGAGTTCGCAATAGGCGATCGAGTCTTCCTTAAAATTTCACCCTTGAAGGGAACCTTTAAATTTAGGCAGACGGGCAAGTTTAGCCTGAAGTATGTAGGACCGTACCTTATTACGGAGCGAGTGGGCCCATTAGCCTACAAATTAGACTTATGTGTTGAATTGGAAGAGTGCACGATGTGTATCACATAACTTAGAGCCCGAGACACTCGAGCTAAATCCTACACTTAGATATGAGGAGACCCCAATACGCATGTTAAACTCCAACACTAGGAAGACAAAGAATAAGACCATTAGAATGGTTAAAGCTCTGTGGTAGAACCACGATATTGAGGAGGGGACATGGGAGTTAGAAGACTCCATGCGAGACAAGTATCCAACAATTTTCTTTTCGTTTTGTGTATACTTGTAGGGGTACGTGGGCGTAACCCTTTTTAAGGGGGTTAGAGCGCCACATGCTACTTGCATATCTGCAGTCTATATTATTCTTGTGTATGGTTATTTGTGTTTGATTGTTTGTTGCGCATGTGTGCAATTAATTAGATGGTTATGTCCTATGTGACATTTGGTTGGTTATTAGTATGTCCTATGTGACATTTGGTGATTAATGATACGTCCTATGTGACACTTGAATGATTATTTGTGTGTTCTATGTAACACTTGAATGTTTATGAAGCACTTAATTATTTTACAGTGTATTTATATCTATTCCTACAATCACACAAGAGATTCACTGCCAAGGGTTTACGCCTCTGCACTCTGTAGGACTGAGGATTTGGTATTGCACTTGTGCAGTGATGACCGAGTGGGATAGCTAGGAAGTTGGAACATGTATGGTTTTACAGTATTTATTAAGTTAGTATGCTGTGATATATTATTGTCACGAATAAAGAATATTTGCCTATAGGAATTATATACACTCAGAGTAGTGATGGAATATAGTAGTGTCAATACAGTATTGACACCCAAGAATGATAAGTAGACAGGAGTAGATATGAGGAACTTGATTCCATAGGATGAGCAAACATAAATTATGACTTCGGGACGAAGTCCTTTTAAGGGGGGTAGACTGAAATACCCCTAACATTTAAATAATTAAATATAAGTAAATAAATACTATTTGAAGAATTATAAATATTATTTGGGGGTTTATTAAACCCTAAGAAAACATAAAACACTTGGGCGTTAAAAACGCACCTAAACTCCTTAAGGTCATAAACGAGCTTTAAAAGCCCGACCTTAAGTTAAATAATTATATAAGCTATGGACATTATACAAATTTAACCAAGGATCATTTTATGATCTTTAAGATACAAGTTCTCAGTTAGAACCGAGTAAAAATACAAAGTTCTCGGAAGTTCCCGATGTGGGTCCCATAAAGGCCCGGGAATGCCTAGGAGGAGTGCCAAGGTGGCACGAACCCCTATAAAAACTATTCTTAGAGTTCCTAAAATCATTATTAATTATTCTAAAGAGGATTCCCAAACTACTTCTTCAAAAATAAACAAAGAGCTCGGGGGAACTTTCTTAACGCTCCTTTTACCCCGGGAGTGCCCCCTTTAGCCCAAAATTGAGTTACAAGTTTATATAACCCCATATAATTTAATGTAACACCTTAAAATTATTATTGACTATAAACAATGTCAATAAACACTTGGAAGTCATAGCGACTAATTAATTCCCAGAAAAATCCTTAATGCACAAAAACGCACCTTCGGGTGTCACGATAATGCATTTTACATAAATGCCTTGAAGTTTTTGAGGAGCCACGAGTTGATTAACTTAAAAGTGGATAAAATGATCATCTAAATCAAGTGATGGCAGTACTAAACTCATAGTATCTATGGGGGCGATTTTTAGGTCAAAAAGGTACCTAAAATCAGCATTTCTACCTTAAAACTTTCATCTTTTATCACAATAAAAATGTGCCAATTAAATGCTGGAACCTATTACACATATTAGTGTGGTCTTAGTACAATATAGTGTAACAAAAATCAAATGAAAAAAAAACAGTCCCAATTTATCTACATATTAGGCGAGACTTATAGTCCATATTTGGCTAGTTTTATTTCAAAAACATGTCATCTTATAGGATGACTCATTCCTACCTAAATTAATTAATATGATATCAACATAATGTTGGTTTGGAGCTGTCACGAACACCAGCACCTGCAAACAAGATAAAAAAATTAAGCACACTAATATTATGAAAAAAAATGTGGACTAACCTACTAGCAATTGATTACCGTAAATCAATTGGTAAGTGCTGTTAGTAGTGCCCATGTGAACCGATCAATATACCTGCAAAAAAATAAAAATAAACAATGAGCTAATGTAACCTAATCTAACAAAGCCTAGAAATAATATGTAATTCAAATCAATTATGGCCATTCCTTTTAGCCACTTGGAAACATGATTGGAGACACCAATCGGTTATTCTCCACCATTACGATCAACCTGCACAAACAAGAAGAGGTTAGTGCTATAATTAACAAATGAAAACCAAAAACTAAAGTGATACCTATATGCTCCATTAACGTGAAGGAAGCAGCAGTAGTGGAGTCTCTACTCTTCCAAGCGCCGATCAACCAGCACATGTAGACAGGATTAGAACAATAAGTGAGCATTAATGACAAACAAATAAAAGTATAGCCTACCTATTGATGCATTACCGTAACAGCAAGGATGAAGATGTTTGATTGCTCCAAGTTGGTGTCGTTTAATACACCTGCAAAAGCAAAGCAAATTAGTTAATTAAACTAGCCTAATACATAAGGATTAAACAAGTAAAGTGGAGATCCTTGCTGTACCATTATGAAGCTGCATGGATGATGCTCCATTTACGTGAGTCTTGAGCTGGTGGAGTCTCCACCATCAGTCCAGCGAGCACCTCCTGCAGCAAGAGACAAATTAATACAATGATAAAGCTAATGAAATGATAGTTAACTACTATGATTATTTATCTAGGACTAGACTTAGTCATCAACCGGTTTGTACTTCCATTACCGTATGGATATGCATGATTGGAAGGTGCCAATCTACTTATCTTCCACCAGCCGTGAGTCTAGCCAACCTAGGTGAATTATGTAGCAAATTTGTTAAAAATAAGCTTAACTAATACATAAAATAATGACACAATTAATCCAAGACTCACCTTATTAACATACGTGATGGGCATTCCCATTTCCTTGCCTTGCATCACGGTTGGTGAGTCTTCATTCCTAACTCTCTCTTTGCTTTCTTCTTCAATTCCTAACTAAATTCCTAAATGCTAAATAAACTTCATTAATGGTGTAACAATTCCTAACACCATTTTAATGTTATTTCCTAGTTAATTTTATCAAGTCTTGAAGCAAGAATAATCCTATCAAGCTTAGAAGAATTCGCCATCAAATTGTTCTCCAAGGAGTTGTCTTGATTCAACATCAATTCAAGGAGTAATCAAGGTTAATCCAAGGTATTTTCATATTTGAAAATCCTAAACAAATTTCTACTAGGACCGAAAATATTATGTCTTCTAAATCCATACTCTCTTCATTATTTCATGAAGGAAATTGGATCTACAATCATCTCAAGGTGTATCAAAAATACCTTGATAAATTCCTAAGGTAAACTCTTGTAAAATTACTACAAATATTATTTATAAGCTCTTACTAGAAGTCTAACAAACAAATCCCTTACACATGTACAAGGAATTCGAATTGACTACTTCAAAATAAGCATTTGAGGAGCTTGGAAATTCAAGGAAAATCAAGCACAAGTATTGTCTTGATTTAAGGGTAAGTTTATATAAATAAGGTGTATTAAGTTTAAGTTTGATTTAAGCTTCAAAATTTGGTATAAAAGTTATGTATAACCATTACATAAATTAAAACCGAAAACTATAGGTTATATTGTCAAGAAAATAATTTATAACATATAAGGTAAGATTATTACCTTAAGGTATGAAATATGTGTCACAAAAATTAATTAGGCTACACATACATTCAAGCCGAAAATTTTAAGGATTAAATGTTCTATTTGTAGTTTATAATCATTCTAGATCATTAGCATAATTTTTAGAAGTGTTATATGGCTTATATACATTTATGTGTGTTTGTTATAAAGTTTAAAACAAGTTTTAAAACCATATTATGAAACTAAATTAAGGCCGAGAGCTATATATGACATTTGGGGAATTTTCGAAATGAATAAATGTATTAGCTTATTTTATAAGTTTTTGGAATATTAAAAATAGCTACAAGTATTTAAATGGCTATTTTAATAAGTGTTGTGGTTAAAAGATAATTTCTGAAAAGTTTAGTGTACAAATATATATTACCGAGAACATAAGGAATTATTTGGTGTATTTATAATTATATAAGATGGGAATTAATATTATGAATTTTGGTGAATTTAAATAAGTGTTTAAGTGCTAAGAATGACATTTAATAAAGTTTTGGGACTATTTTGTGATTATTGGAAGGTTTGGTGTGTCACCGAATATTATATGATTTTATGGGTATATTGAAGTATTAATTAAGAAATTAAGTCTTGGTCAAAGTGTTGACTAAAAACTTTGAGTTAAAATGATTTATGACATAAAATATTAAGTTTATAAGAGTTTTGGGGGTGAATATGTAATTTATGGAAATATAGATTGAAAACCGAATTTAAATTGGGTCGGTTATGTAATTTGAGAAAGTATAAGGGTACTTTCGGTATTTAAGAAAAATTAAATATTAAAACTATAGTTATAAGTTAATATGTAACTGATATAAAGTTTTGGGGTTGATTTGTGAATAAAGGAATGTGTTTACAAAAAACGAAACTATAAGTGGTTATATAGTGATTTGTGAAAGTTATTGGGCACAAAATGTAATTTCTGGAAATTGATGTGGTTGATTAGTAAAATATAGAAGTTATATGGTTTTGATAATTTATAAAAGTTGTAGGGTACAAATTATAAATACCGAATTATTAAGGTGGTTTTGATAACTTAATAAAGAAAGGAATTAAGATTATGTAATATAATGAATTATGGTATATTACGAAATATAATATAAGGTTTATAAAATAATGTTGGTAATAATAAAAATGACCAAGGGATATAATATAAATGATAAGTGGAAATAATTATAAGTATGTAATTAATGAGGGAAGATGTACCGTATAAACGATAATTCATTATCACATGTGAGCTTCACATAAAATAATGAACTGCTAGATTATCTAGAACCACTGTTAAAATAACAGGGGAAAATAAATAACATACGGAGTTATTATACGACGAGAATAAACACTACAGTGACAGTACTGTAATATTTAGTGAATAGTTATATTAATACTACCGGTATTGCATGTTTAAAAAACAGCGTACGGGGAGGGACTACTGAACAGGAGTTTGTCAAGCTAGCAGTTTCTTGGTGAACGGTATGTTAATTGTGTGGTCTGAATGTCCTAAGGATTATCCTGAGGTCCAGGCATTGTGTGTTTAAATGTTTAAGAACGATATCTATGATTTTATGTGAATGATATTGTATGTGGGATTGCTCAATCTGTTGCGTTGTATTTTATACGCGAATGTCTTGTGACTAAAGTTTATACATCTAAACTGGAAAAAAAAAGACTAACTGACCTTTAGGTATTATTGAACCTAACAAGGGTCAAATGTGATAGTTTACTCAAGTATTGGTTATTATGTCACTGACAAAAGGGCTAACTTATTAAGAGAGGAATCTAGATCGTTTCGACTTTCTGGTTGCGCATTGTGATCACTATGAGAGACTCAAGAAGGGAGTCACTCCAAATCCATCAGCCACATTCGGGGATGGCGGAATGCACTGCCGTTGGTGCACAGTTTCGACCGGATCGGTCAATGTATATATTTATCCAGGGCCATAAGGTCAGCTGGTGTCGGTTCCTTTGGAACCCAATGGGACACACTGTCCATTTTCACAGGTTAATAAGGGTTGTCTTGACAGGACGCCTAAGGTAAAAATTAATTGGAAAGGTTAAGTGGTTAGGGTCACGTGACCTACTAACAAGAACAGTTGTTTATTATGTGCACCTTATTTGGGTTGTTGGTGTTGTTTATTGTTTGATGTGTATTATTATGCACTAAATGTTTGCAGGTAAATTGTTATGTGATTACTCTGTGTCTATTGTATTACTGTTATTCTTGTAAACCGGATTATCTTGTAATGAATCTAATATCAAGATGGCTAAAACGACTTAAGGAATCTAGAAGACTTAGGACTACATTTAGCATACCAGCATAGTTTGCTGAGCCCTTCATTGGGCCAAACATTTCAGGTCACTGAAGAAAATACAAGCCGGAGTGCGGGGAAACAGGGTAGCCGTTGTGTTTTTATAAACACTTGTGGATTTGTTATGTATTATATTTTGGAGTTTGTTGTATTTCAGTTAGTTGCTCATTTAGTTGGATTTGGTTTGTAATAATTAGAGTGCTCAGTATCTGTTCATCACAGCGTGAGAAGTTGTAATGTTGGAAAGAGTAAGGATGCCTTGTTACTCACAAGGGTGAGTGACGGCGTGTAACACCAAGGTTAGATAGTTTTATTTTCCGCTGCGATTTGCTATTTGTTATGCTACGAGTTATGACGTCATTACAGGATTAAGTTTAGGGGTGTTACAAAAAGTGGTATCAGAGCGGAGTACCGCTGATGAAAGATACTGAGTCTAGGACAATGAGCATAGGAATATTGGGTTACGGGAAAACGTCCGTGAGGATTCGTGACCTAGAAAAAAAAAAACCCTAGGGATATTCTATTGCTAACAGTTAGCTTACTTACATGTTTTTGATTGTGTATGTGATACGGTGTAGCAACCGAGTAGAAATAAAAATATACTATCGTAGATGTCGGCAAGAGAAGGACCACGTGGAGACGGCAGTGGACGCAGAGTAGCGAGACACCGGCGGATGTTCCAACAGTACAAGACTTAACAGCAGCCATGGCAACTTTCGCACGGGAACTAGGAGTTCAATTTACGGGAGCCATACCCCACCCGCCGCGGCCCAGAGAAACCAACTGGTTGAAGAGCGTTGCAGACGCAAAAGTACCAACTTATTCAGGGGAACCAGACCCTGCCGCACTGGAGAAGTTCATTATAGAGCACCAGAAGGCGTTCAAGGCTGTTAGAGTTCCAGAAGACCAACAGGTCGACATCGCCGCATACAACCTGAAGGGCGCAGCTGACATTTGGTGGCGGTCTATTGAGGGCCACCGTAGAGCTACACCGGAATTTGAATGGACAAAGTTCGTAGAAGTGTTGCGGGAGAAGTACTACCCCGAACACATAAAGCGGAGGAAAAGGCAGGAGATCAAGACCTTAATCCAAGGGAGACAAACAGTTGACCAGTACTGCGCACGGTGCACCAGTTTGATGAACTATATACCAGGAGTCGACTACTCCGACGCAGGAAGAAAGAAAAGGAAGAATACTGAAGGAGATGATGATGGAGCAACCTCTGGCAGTTACTGCAAGAAGAGGAAGAAATTCTTTGAAAAGAAGAAGGGGCGGAAGGATTTCCATGGTCAGAAGGCGAAGGAGCAGATCCCTCGTCTGACCGGCCCAGCTATTGATGCTCAGCCACTAAGAACAGCACCACCTAGAGGCAACAAGCCAACCCGACGTCACTATTACTGTAAACGTTGTGGAAAAGATCACCCGGCGTAGATTGCGCAGGAGGAAGAAAGGTGGAGTGTCGTTATTGCAAAAAGGAGGGTCACAGGGAGTATGAATGCTTTTCCAACCCAGGGAGTCGAGTATACAAAGGAGCTAGAGGTTCGCAGAGAACACCGGTTGTGGAAACAGGCGGACCCGGAGGAGGTCAAGCGCCGCAAACTAATACTTATACTACAGGACCGGGAGGACAGTCATCCTCATCCGAGATCCAGAAAGGAAAGGAGATAGTGCCAGAAAGAAATGCCCTATACTCAGTGGGAACTTCAGGCGCTGAAGCTAGCGCTTAGCACGAAACCGGTAAGCCTAGAACCTAAACTAAATGCATGATGCATAATATGTGATTATAGTATCAGTCGATGAGACTTATATATGTGATTAGTGAGTATCAAAATTTAGAGAGACCTATTGTGGGTAACCTCTCACATAATAAGATACTTTGATATTAGTTTTCCCTTACCTATGAGACCGTGGTCACCTGAGCCTATGAGCGAAGGTCGGGAATATCCCGAGCCATAATGCCAAGCACTTTGACCCGGCATGATCCTACTCAGAAATACTTAACTACAAATTATGACCTGCCTAAATGACGAGCAGATGTCATGAACGGGAATACATTAATTAATATAAATACTTAAGACTACAGGAACTGTCAAAGAGCTCACTTAAAGAGCAAACACTGAAATTTTATGGGATACCCAGGCACCGAGCTTTACGCTCAGTGCGAGTCTAGGGAATCTTACAATCTCTTATAAACTCCGAGAGAAGATAGTGAGAAACCTTGAAGTATGACAATTACGAATTAGGATCTCAAAAATATAACTAAACATCCATAATGGATAAGCACGGGTTTTAAAATACCTGAGCAAATACCAAGGGTCTCAGCTAGTACCAATATATAACAACGCTGGACTCGCAATTCAAAAAAGAAGGAGAGGACAAATCTCGAATATATATTTTCTAAAGTGGGGGAGAATTACCTAATTAGCACAACCAAATGCTATATATATAAATATAATTTGGAGGTTATTGACCTAAAACATTGAGGGTATTGATACATTCCAGAGGGCCAAAGTATCATCAAATATACCTACCCTACTTTGAGACACATGTCCTATACTTCTTATGATTCTATATGAGCATATGTCTACTATGATAGCTCAAATCATTAATGCGAATAAAAGATCGCAGTAAATCAACTAAGGTTAAAACATATGTAATATAAACTTTAGTATGAACATAGTAACGAATAACTCTCCTTGACACTTGCAAAGAGTGAGTGTAAGTTATATAAGAGTGTGAAACAATATATACACAAAAATGAGTGTAAATTAAATATAAAAGTAGGGAAACATACCCTAGGTTTGTAACCATTATTTTGTACGTAAACCGTCCTAACGTTATATACTAAACCCTATGATTCTAAATCCTCTATTTGACATACCCAACCGACTTATTTTTGAAGCTATTGAGCTAGTGGATTAACCACGTTCTAAGAGAAAAAAACAAACAAGTCTTGATTGTCCTGTTACTAAACAGTAGAATTCAAACTGGAAATCCTTAGTTTGAGATGGCACTAATATTAAGAGATACTTGACAAGGGTGAACATATGGTTCATCAGATTTATGGATTTTAGATGGAATAAGGAAAAAGCTAAGCTTTAAGGTGGGGAGGAAATGATACTTTATGGAACTATATATAGTTGTGGATGGAGTAATGAAAAACTTTTCTTGAAGTCTAACTGTGACTGTCTTTGCTCCAACTAATGATAATCAGGTATAGGCAATAAATCAAGCCCTAATAGGAGAAATACTAGATAAGCCTTTTAAAGTGAAGAGAGTATTCTAAAGTATGCAAGTCCATGACGGAATTTATTACTTGTATGATGGATTTAAGGGTTAAAATGTTTGATGGATATAGTTATTAGACAGTATGAGCCTAGATGCGTTAATAAGAATTTATCTTTAATGCCAAGAGGAAAAACTGGCTTCCCCGCTTGATGATTTGATCACAGGAATATTGTTCTGGGGATTTTGGTAATACCCTAGATTCAAGTATAGGTTATAACAGTTATTGGAATAGTAGTATATTGATCAGGAGAAAATGTAGTACTCACCACGTCACAAAGTCTAATAAGATAAAATTTGGAAGATGACAATTATGTGATTGTTTGATATTTGACGTGGGAGGTCGAACTTGATCCTGGTCAGATCAAGGGAAAACCAAACACAAAATGGTGTGGAAGGATAGTTCAACTCTGACGCTGACCCCGTTAGGGTTGGATGATTCCTGAGACTCCTTACAAGTGGTCACAAATGTTTCTGTGATAAGTAAGTATTTATTCCTAATTTTAATATAAAAATTTAATAAATGAAGTATATGAGTTGTTAGAAGGTGTAAGTTAAGAGTTGAGTTGTCTAGGATACCCCGAGGAGATTAAATAGCTAAAATAACTCCGCATATGTTGGAAAAATAATCAATATGAGGGAAATACTAAACTATTATTATCCCATGAAACCGTGTTAATAAATCAAATATAAGATCAAGAGAAAAATTACCTGTTTAAAACAGTATTCTCTAGCTATCTTCAAAAATATGGCCAAATTGCCATCTGGAAGGAAAGATCGACTTCCATGTCTTTCTTTACAAATTCAAACTCAATATATTAAATAAGAACCTACCTATAAACATGGTAGAATATAAAGAGTATAAACATTATACTAATACTCACTAGAGTTGTTTCACAACAGCCAGAACATGTTTAATTGAGAGGAAACTACACCTTGTTAGAAACCTTAACAGGAACCCTACTGTGGTATACCTGATGAACAACGATAATAATCGTGTATATACTAACAATAACAGGTGAACCAATAACATAAAGCAATCTTTCTGTAATATACATAAGATGCACGGCTCAACCAGTAGCTAATACTCTACATTGAAAATGAAAGCCGTATATGGCGACAGTAGTAAACTCAAATACCGGAATAACAAGATGATAACCTAAAGAAAGGGGTTTTGAGTATGCCCAATAGTAATACAAGACCTGAGCGTCGACGACTACAACTAAGAGGCGATTGATGAAAGGGTATTATACACAAATAGTTTAAACAAGCCATAAAATGGTAATGGCAAATTACAAGATAGAAGGTCACCGTCACCCATACATACGGGATTCAAAAAAAATATAAAATAAATAAAAGCATATTAATACACTATGGAACATACCAGGAAATACATAGATTTTGAGAAATATACCCCGTAGGACAGAAGTCATATGTTAATGTCCGTGGGAGAGACCTCGAGTTCGCAATAGGCGATCGAGTCTTCCTTAAAATTTCACCCTTGAAGGGAACCTTTAAATTTAGGCAGACGGGCAAGTTTAGCCTGAAGTATGTAGGACCGTACCTTATTACGGAGCGAGTGGGCCCATTAGCCTACAAATTAGACTTATGTGTTGAATTGGAAGAGTGCACGATGTGTATCACATAACTTAGAGCCCGAGACACTCGAGCTAAATCCTACACTTAGATATGAGGAGACCCCAATACGCATGTTAAACTCCAACACTAGGAAGACAAAGAATAAGACCATTAGAATGGTAAAGCTCTGTGGTAGAACCACGATATTGAGGGAGGCGACATGGGAGTTAGAAGACTCCATGAGAGGGACAAGTATCCAACAATTTTCTTTTCGTTTTGTGTTAATTTAGGGGTACGTGGGGTAACCCTTTTTAAGGGGGTTAGAGCGCCACATGCTACTTGCATATCTGCAGTCTATATTATTCTTGTGTATGGTTATTTGTGTTTGATTGTTTGTTGCGCATGTGTGCAATTAATTAGATGGTTATGTCCTATGTGACATTTGGTTGGTTATTAGTATGTCCTATGTGACATTTGGTGATTAATGATACGTCCTATGTGACACTTGAATGATTATTTGTGTGTTCTATGTAACACTTGAATGTTTATGAAGCACTTAATTATTTTACAGTGTATTTATATCTATTCCTACAATCACACAAGAGATTCACTGCCAAGGGTTTACGCCTCTGCACTCTGTAGGACTGAGGATTTGGTATTGCACTTGTGCAGTGATGACCGAGTGGGATAGCTAGGAAGTTGGAACATGTATGGTTTTACAGTATTTATTAAGTTAGTATGCTGTGATATATTATTGTCACGAATAAAGAATATTTGCCTATAGGAATTATATACACTCAGAGTAGTGATGGAATATAGTAGTGTCAATACAGTATTGACACCCAAGAATGATAAGTAGACAGGAGTAGATATGAGGAACTTGATTCCATAGGATGAGCAAACATAAATTATGACTTCGGGACGAAGTCCTTTTAAGGGGGGTAGACTGAAATACCCCTAACATTTAAATAATTAAATATAAGTAAATAAATACTATTTGAAGAATTATAAATATTATTTGGGGGTTTATTAAACCCTAAGAAAACATATAAACACTTGGGCGTTAAAAACGCACCTAAACTCCTTAAGGTCATAAACGAGCTTTAAAAGCCCGACCTTAAGTTAAATAATTATATAAGCTATGGACATTATACAAATTTAACCAAGGATCATTTTATGATCTTTAAGATACAAGTTCTCAGTTAGAACCGAGTAAAAATACAAAGTTCTCGGAAGTTCCCGATGTGGGTCCCATAAAGGCCCGGGAATGCCTAGGAGGAGTGCCAAGGTGGCACGAACCCCTATAAAAACTATTCTTAGAGTTCCTAAAATCATTATTAATTATTCTAAAGAGGATTCCCAAACTACTTCTTCAAAAATAAACAAAGAGCTCGGGGGAAATTTCTTAACGCTCCTTTACCCCGGGAGTGCCCCCTTTAGCCCAAAATTGAGTTACAAGTTTATATAACCCCATATAATTTAATGTAACACCTTAAAATTTATTATTGACTATAAACAATGTCAATAAACACTTGGAAGTCATAGCGACTAATTAATTCCCAGAAAAATCCTTAATGCACAAAAACGCACCTTCGGGTGTCACGAAAATGCATTTTACATAAATGCCTTGAAGTTTTTGAGGAGCCACGAGTTGATTAACTTAAAAGTGGATAAAATGATCATCTAAATCAAGTGATGGCAGTACTAAACTCATAGTATCTATGGGGGCGATTTTTAGGTCAAAAAGGTACCTAAAATCAGCATTTCTACCTTAAAACTTTCATCTTTTATCACAATAAAAATGTGCCAATTAAATGCTGGAACCTATTACACATATTAGTGTGGTCTTAGTACAATATAGTGTAACAAAAATCAAATGAAAAAAAAACAGTCCCAATTTATCTACATATTAGGCGAGACTTATAGTCCATATTTGGCTAGTTTTATTTCAAAAACATGTCATCTTATAGGATGACTCATTCCTACCTAAATTAATTAATATGATATCAACATAATGTTGGTTTGGAGCTGTCACGAACACCAGCACCTGCAAAACAAGATAACAAAATTAAGCACACTAATATTATGAAAAAAAATGTGGACTAACCTACTAGCAATTGATTACCGTAAATCAATTGGTAAGTGCTGTTAGTAGTGCCCATGTGAACCGATCAATATACCTGCAAAAAAAAAAAATAAACAATGAGCTAATGTAACCTAATCTAACAAAGCCTAGAAATAATATGTAATTCAAATCAATTATGGCCATTCCTTTTAGCCACTTGGAAACATGATTGGAGACACCAATCGGTTATTCTCCACCATTACGATCAACCTGCACAAACAAGAAGAGGTTAGTGCTATAATTAACAAATGAAAACCAAAAACTAAAGTGATACCTATATGCTCCATTAACGTGAAGGAAGCAGCAGTAGTGGAGTCTCTACTCTTCCAAGCGCCGATCAACCAGCACATGTAGACAGGATTAGAACAATAAGTGAGCATTAATGACATAAAAAATAAAAGTATAGCCTACCTATTGATGCATTACCGTAACAGCAAGGATGAAGATGTTTGATTGCTCCAAGTTGGTGTCGTTTAATACACCTGCAAAAGCAAAGCAAATTAGTTAATTAAACTAGCCTAATACATAAGGATTAAACAAGTAAAGTGGAGATCCTTGCTGTACCATTATGAAGCTGCATGGATGATGCTCCATTTACGTGAGTCTTGAGCTGGTGGAGTCTCCACCATCAGTCCAGCGAGCACCTCCTGCAGCAAGAGACAAATTAATACAATGATAAAGCTAATGAAATGATAGTTAACTACTATGATTATTATCTAGGACTAGACTTAGTCATCAACCGGTTTGTGACTTCCATTACCGTATGGATATGCATGATTGGAAGGTGCCAATCTACTTATCTTCCACCAGCCGTGAGTCTAGCCAACCTAGGTGAATTATGTAGCAAATTTGTTAATCAAATAAGCTTAACTAATACATAAAATAATGACACAATTAATCCAAGACTCACCTTATTAACATACGTGATGGGCATTCCCATTTCCTTGCCTTGCATCACGGTTGGTGAGTCTTCATTCCTAACTCTCTCTTTGCTTTCTTCTTCAATTCCTAACTAAATTCCTAAATGCTAAATAAATTTCATTAATGGTGTAACAATTCCTAACACCATTTTAATGTTATTTCCTAGTTAATTTTATCAAGTCTTGAAGCAAGAATAATCCTATCAAGCTTAGAAGAATTCGCCATCAAATTGTTCTCCAAGGAGTTGTCTTGATTCAACATCAATTCAAGGAGTAATCAAGGTTAATCCAAGGTATTTTCATATTTGAAAATCCTAAACAAATTTCTACTAGGACCGAAAATATTATGTCTTCTAAATCCATACTCTCTTCATTATTTCATGAAGGAAATTGGATCTACAATCATCTCAAGGTGTATCAAAAATACCTTGATAAATTCCTAAGGTAAACTCTTGTAAAATTACTACAAATATTATTTATAAGCTCTTACTAGAAGTCTAACAAACAAATCCCTTACACATGTACAAGGAATTCGAATTGACTACTTCAAAATAAGCATTTGAGGAGCTTGGAAATTCAAGGAAAATCAAGCACAAGTATTGTCTTGATTTAAGGGTAAGTTATATAAATAAGGTGTATTAAGTTTAAGTTTGATTTAAGCTTCAAATTTGGTATAAAAGTTATGTATAACCATTACATAAATTAAAACCGAAAACTATAGGTTATATTGTCAAGAAAATAATTTATAACATATAAGGTAAGATTATTACCTTAAGGTATGAAATATGTGTCACAAAAATTAATTAGGCTACACATACATTCAAGCCGAAAATTTTAAGGATTAAATGTTCTATTTGTAGTTTATAATCATTCTAGATCATTAGCATAATTTTTAGAAGTGTTATATGGCTTATATACATTTATGTGTGTTTGTTATAAAGTTTAAAACAAGTTTTAAAACCATATTATGAAACTAAATTAAGGCCGAGAGCTATATATGACATTTGGGGAATTTTCGAAATGAATAAATGTATTAGCTTATTTTATAAGTTTTTGGAATATTAAAAATAGCTACAAGTATTTAAATGGCTATTTTAATAAGTGTTGTGGTTAAAAGATAATTTCTGAAAAGTTTAGTGTACAAATATATATTACCGAGAACATAAGGAATTATTTGGTGTATTTATAATATATATAAGATGGGAATTAATATTATGAATTTTGGTGAATTTAAATAAGTGTTTAAGTGCTAAGAAAGACATTTAATAAAGTTTTGGGACTATTTTGTGATTATTGGAAGGTTTGGTGTCACCGAATATATATGATTTTATGGGTATATTGAAGTATTAATTAAGAAATTAAGTCTTGGTCAAAGTGTTGACTAAAAACTTTGAGTTAAAATGATTTATGACATAAAATATTAAGTTTATAAGAGTTTTGGGGGTGAATATGTAATTTATGGAAATATAGATTGAAAACCGAATTTAAATTGGGTCGGTTATGTAATTTGAGAAAGTATAAGGGTACTTTCGGTATTTAAGAAAAATTAAATATTAAACTATAGTTTATAAGTTAATATGTAACTGATATAAAGTTTTGGGGTTGATTTGTGAATAAAGGAATGTAGTTTACAAAAAACGAAACTATAAGTGGTTATATAGTGATTTGTGAAAGTTATTGGGCACAAAATGTAATTTCTGGAAATTGATGTGGTTGATTAGTAAATATAGAAGTTATATGGTTATTTGATAATTTATAAAAGTTGTAGGGTACAAATTATAAATACCGAATTATTAAGGTGGTTTTGATAACTTAATAAAGAAAGGAATTAAGATTATGTAATATAATGAATTATGGTATATTACGAAATATAATATAAGGTTTATAAAATAATGTTGGTAATAATAAAAATGACCAAGGGATATAATATAAATGATAAGTGGAAATAATTATAAGTATGTAATTAATGAGGTAAGATGTACCGTATAAACGATAATTCATTATCACATGTGAGCTTCACATAAAATAATGAACTGCTAGATTATCTAGAACCACTGTTAAAATAACAGGGGAAAATAATAACATACGGAGTTATTATACGACGAGAATAAACACTACAGTGACAGTACTGTAATATTTAGTGAATAGTTATATTAATACTACCGGTATTGCATGTTTAAAAAACAGCGTACGGGGAGGGACTACTGAACAGGAGTTTGTCAAGCTAGCAGTTTCTTGGTGAACGGTATGTTAATTGTGTGGTCTGAATGTCCTAAGGATTATCCTGAGGTCCAGGCATTGTGTGTTTAAATGTTTAAGAACGATATCTATGATTTTATGTGAATGATATTGTATGTGGGATTGCTCAATCTGTTGCGTTGTATTTTATACGCGAATGTCTTGTGACTAAAGTTTATACATCTAAACTGGAAAAAAAAAGACTAACTGACCTTTAGGTATTATTGAACCTAACAAGGGTCAAATGTGATAGTTTACTCAAGTATTGGTTATTATGTCACTGACAAAAGGGCTAACTTATTAAGAGAGGAATCTAGATCGTTTCGACTTTCTGGTTGCGCATTGTGATCACTATGAGAGACTCAAGAAGGGAGTCACTCCAAATCCATCAGCCACATTCGGGGATGGCGGAATGCACTGCCGTTGGTGCACAGTTTCGACCGGATCGGTCAATGTATATATTTATCCAGGGCCATAAGGTCAGCTGGTGTCGGTTCCTTTGGAACCCAATGGGACACACTGTCCATTTTCACAGGTTAATAAGGGTTGTCTTGACAGGACGCCTAAGGTAAAAATTAATTGGAAAGGTTAAGTGGTTAGGGTCACGTGACCTACTAACAAGAACAGTTGTTTATTATGTGCACCTTATTTGGGTTGTTGGTGTTGTTTATTGTTTGATGTGTATATTATGCACTAAATGTTTGCAGGTAAATTGTTATGTGATTACTCTGTGTCTATTGTATTACTGTTATTCTTGTAAACCGGATTATCTTGTAATGAATCTAATATCAAGATGGCTAAAACGACTTAAGGAATCTAGAAGACTTAGGACTACATTTAGCATACCAGCATAGTTTGCTGAGCCCTTCATTGGGCCAAACATTTCAGGTCACTGAAGAAAATACAAGCCGGAGTGCGGGGAAACAGGGTAGCCGTTGTGTTTTTATAAACACTTGTGGATTTGTTATGTATTATATTTTGGAGTTTGTTGTATTTCAGTTAGTTGCTCATTTAGTTGGATTTGGTTTGTAATAATTAGAGTGCTCAGTATCTGTTCATCACAGCGTGAGAAGTTGTAATGTTGGAAAGAGTAAGGATGCCTTGTTACTCACAAGGGTGAGTGACGACGTGTAACACCAAGGTTAGATAGTTTTATTTTCCGCTGCGATTTGCTATTTGTTATGCTACGAGTTATGACGTCATTACAGGATTAAGTTTAGGGGTGTTACAGCCAGTCCTCTTCGTGAAGAAGAAGGATGGTAGTCTCCGCCTCTACATCGACTACAGAGAGCTGAATGCAGTGATGTGAAGAATAAGTATCCACTACCCCGCATAGACGATCTATTCGATCAGTTGAAGGGAGCATCTGTGTTTTCCAAGATTGATCTCAGATCGAGGTATCATCAGATAGCCATTAAGGAGGGAGATATTGAGAAGACGGCATTCCGGACACGATACGGCCACTATGAGTTTACAATGATGCCATTCCGTTTGTCGAACGCACCGGCGAAGTTTATGGATCTGATGAACCGCTTGTTCCGGGAGCAGCTGGACAAGTCGGTTGTGGTGTTTATTGATGATATATTGATATATTCGAAGTCTAAGGTTGAACATAAGGAACATCTGAGGAAGGTATTAGAGATACTGAGGGAGAACCAGCTATATGCTAAGTTCTCCAAATGTGAGTTTTGGCTTGACCAGGTCTCTTTCCTAGGTCATGTCATCTCAGATGCTGGGATCTCAGTGGATCCAGCAAAGATTGATGCCATACGTACTTGGCCAAGGCCGAAGACTGTTACCGACATCCGGAGCATTCTCGGTCTGGCAGGTTACTACAGGAGGTTTGTTAGGGATTTCAGCAAGGTCGCAAAGCCGATGACCAGTCTGATGAAGAAAGATGCACCGTTCGTATGGACGGCTGACTATGAGAAATCATTTCAGAGTTTGAAGGACTCACTGACCACTGCACCAGCTCGGACCATTCCAGACGGTACAGAGGGCTTTGAGGTTTACTGTGATGCATCCGGCAGAGGGCTGGGTTGCGTGCTCATGCAACATGGCAAGGTGGTGGCATATGCCTCACGCCAGTTGAAGAAAAATGAGGAGAACTACCCCACACATGATTTGGAGCTGGGAGTTGTAGTCTTCGCTTTGAAGATATGGCGCCACTACTTATACGGGGTTTGTGTGACGATCTACACCAATCATAAGAGCTTAAGATACATATTTACTCAGAAGGAGTTGAATCTCAGGCAGAGGAGATGGTTGGAATTCTTGAAAGACTATGACATTGACCTCCAATACAAAGAGGGAAAGGCCAATGTTGTAGCAGACGCCCTGAGCCGTCGAGCACACTCACTCCATTCGCTAGTTTCTTCTCCAGCTTGGTTGATGATGTGCGAGAGGCTCAGAGGACAGATGAGTACATGAGAGAGGTCAGACAGAAGCTGACAGATGGTACCTTTGAGAGTCAGAAATACGACTTCAGACTTCATGATGATGATCTGATCAGACTAAAGGGCCGGTTATGCATACCACGGGGCAACATGGATCTGAAAGACCGTATACTTAGGGAATCACACTGTTCTTCAGTTTCCATCCATCCGGGAGCCTCTAAGATGTATAAAGACATGAAGAGATACTTCTGGTGGTTGGGGATGAAGACAGATGTTACCGAGTTCGTCTTGAGGTGTCTCATATGCCAGAAGGTAAAATTCGAGCACCGACGACCGGGCGGAATTGTACAATCGATGCCAGTTCCGGAGTGGAAGTTCCATGATATCTCCACGGACTTTGTAGTTGGCCTCCCACCTGCTAGGGGAGGTCTCAACATGATATGGGTGGTGGTGGATCGCCTTACCAAAGTAGCCCGATTCATACCGATGAAGGATACTTGGAAGGTGACCAAATTAGCTGAGTTGTTTGAGAAAGAAATCATGAGACATCACGGGATACCGAAGACCATAGTGTTAGATAGAGATACCAGATTCCTTTCGAGGTACTGGAGAGCTACCAGAGAAGCGTTGGGTACAGAACTCAAGCTGAGTACCGCGTTCCATCCTCAGACAGATGGTCAGACTGAGCGTACTATTCAGACACTCGAGGACATGCTGAGGGCAAGTGCCTTAGACTTCCAGGGCAGTTGGATTGACAAATTGCATCTGATCGAGTTTTCATACAACAACAACTATCACGCTTCGATCAAGATGGTACCTTTTCAAGCGTTGTACGGTAGACCATGTCGTACACCGCTCTGCTGGGATGAGTCGAGTGAGACGGTCATTATAGGACTAGAGTACTTAGAGCAAGTTAAGGCTGAAGTTTAGCAAATCAGGGAGAACATGAAAGCTGCTCAAGATAGGCAGAAGTCGTATGCTGATGTTCGACGACGGGACCTAGAGTTCGCACTGGGCGACCAGGTATTTCTACGAGTTTCACCGATGAAGGGTGTATTCAGGTTTGGGCAGAAGGGCAAATTAAGCCCGAAGTTTGTTGGTCCTTATGAGATTACGGAGCGGGTGGGCCCGGTTGCTTACAGGTTGAATTTACCTGCTGAACTGGGTAAAGTGCTTGATGTTTTCCATGTCTCACAGCTAAAGAAATACATGCACCACCCCTCTCATGTGTTAGAACCTGAGAGGTTGACTTTAGAACCAAATATGAGATCCGTGGAGACTCCTCAGAGAATCTTGGACAGTAAGACTAGGGACACTCGCCACAAGTCAGTGCGACTGGTGAGGGTTCTCTGGTCTAACCAGGATGTCGAAGAGGCCACGTGGGAATTAGAGGATAAGATGAGGGCGAAGTATCCTTCTTTGTTTACTGACTAGATCGTCTGTATAGGGTACGGGGTGTACCCCTTTTTAAGGGGGGGTAGAGTTTCCTCGCTTTTGTGTTAGGAAACGAACTTGTTGTCGTTTGTTTGGTTGTTTAAGATGTGAATTTGTGTAAGTTGCTACACTTTGGTGTTAAGTTTGAGTTATGTATAATACTTATGTATTGTATTTGAGATTGACCTTCGAGTCTTGAGATGTGTGAATGTGAATATAAGATGTGGTGTTAAGATTAAGGGAATTGAGTACCGTGAATGGTTAAGCATATATGTGAACTTTGGTGACAAAGTTCTTTTAAGGGGGGTAGATTGAAATACCCCAAACTTAGATATGGTGTTTAAGTGATAAACTAAGTTATAAGGAGGCAAAATAACGCCTTAGAAACATTAAGAAACCATTTTAACCAAAGAAAACATAAGGAAAACCAAAAGAGCAGTTTAAGCAAAAACGTGCTCTAAGCTTGGAGAGACTTGGGTGAGTACCCTAATATTGTTCTAAGACCTTAGTAATATCCTAATGGTCATTTTAGGTCAATTAACAAAGAAACCCAAGCTTGAAAACAAGTTATAACACAAAATGTGCTTTAAGGAGTCTTAAAGCACATTTTTGAAAAATTGTTTTGTAAATGGGTTTTGAAAGGCTAAATGTCCATCATTACTCTTTAATTAACATGTGCACTAATTAGTATCACATTAGGAAGTCTAAATCAATGGGAAATAAAAAATTTCACAAATGTGTGCCTTGGTTAGTGAATAGTAACTAAATAGTGCTAGTTTAAGACATTAGTCAAAGTAAGTCAATTTAGTTTATTTAGTTGGTCAAACAAGACCATGAATAGCTTAATTAAAAGGGGGTGGCCGGTTTTTAAGGTGATGATTCACCACATGAATATCTCACTTTACTTACCTCTCTCCTCACCTCTTCATTCTCTCTTGTTCCCACCGGTTTTGAGTTGCTCTCTCCCTTCTACATTGACGTGAAGAGCAGCCCCATGCCAGCTTCAACTTCCCTTGCACACATCTTGCTCATTTTGGCTCCAAAACCAAAACAAATTACATATTCTTCTTAGTTAGCTCAAGCTCTCTCTTTCTATCTTTTCAAAACTTCAAGAGCTTTGATTTGGTGCCAAGCCAAACCACCATTAGAGGAGGAAACTCAAGTTTGGAGACTCCATTGGCTTCTCCATTCTCTTAAGGTAAAGAAAGTGTAAGAAAATCTAGGTTTCCATCACTTTTCTTCATGACCAAAATACATGCTAATGAGGCTTCATTTTAATGCCTTGTTCTAGCTTGTTTTCTACTCTCCAAAGGATAGAGGAGGTCCTTCTCGCTTCATATTCAAGCTTGTTTTGAGAAACCAAGGTAAAACAATCACCTTAATACCTTAAAGCACATTTTTAACCTAGGGTTTGTTCCTTAGGGTTATTGTATTATCCAGTACTCACTGGAGTCATTGGATATTGGTTAGAACATTGGCAAGGGGATATATATTGGTGACCGAGATTGAGCAAGGAAAAACCTAAGGAAGAAAGTTTGTAAAGCTTGAAAAAGAACAAGGTAAATTACTTACCTTAAGGTGTTTTATTGATTAAAGGAATGGGATTTAGATATGTGATGAGTTTAGTGTAGAGTTTACATTAGAAAAGGGATATATATAACCTAGGAGAAACAATGACTATGTTTGAGAACTTGTGACTAAGGAGCCAATGAGAAAAGAGATAGTCAAACAATGTTGGGATGAATTACAAGAAGCATTTTATTTCAATGGGAGCCTTGTTGTGTATATTCGCAGGTTAAAGGCAAATATATGTGGAAATTCAGTGGTTAAGATTATTGTCATTTAAGGGCCTAAGTGCCAAGCATTTAAGTTTATACACTATATGATGATGTGGTGTAGTTTTGGTGTAAATTGTGTGTTATGTTGTTGTGATGAGAATTTGAGTGATATTGGTTGTTTGACGGTGAAAAGCCAAGTGTTGGGTGCAACAATGTACTAGAGAACCCATGGCAAAATTTAGTGAAGAACTTAAGTGTTTAAGGTGTTCTAAGGAGATTTCGTGACTAAGGAAGTACTAGGAAGTTTTAGAGGTTGTCTTGATGAAAAAGGGTGAGATTAAGGTGTTTAAATGACTTAGGCATCACTATGAAGGATTTAGGAATCAAAAGAATGTACTTGAGTATTTAGGACTTAGGCAAATGTTGGTAAACAACTAGGAAGGAAATAATGTGTTGATGGATGGAAGCATAAGCTTGTGAAGAAAATTTAAGTAGTTGCATGAAAGAGTTTTAGATGGTGAAAGATGCTTGGGTGATGATGTTATAGTGGTGAGGAAGCAATTGGCATAGTGGTTACACTAGGTATGAACCACCACCTAGAAACCTAGTGGAAAATATTACAAGGGTTGGCATGATTACAAGGAAAAATGCATAATGATTAAAGTGGATGTTGGTGAGTGATTTAAAGTGTTTAGTGGTTGGCTTAAGGTGTATTTGAGGTGCCCAAATGAGGTTAGAACATATTAGGATATATAAGGAGAAGTTTGGAGTTAAATGGGAATTTAGAAATAAGGTTTTGGAGCCGACCGACCTTAGGCACCGGACCTGCAAGGTCGGTCGAGCTCAATTTACACTACCGGAAAGAGTCTCTGGAATCGACCGAACTTGGGGACCAGACTTACAAGTTCGGTCGGGCTTGTATTTTGTGTACGAATTAAGTCTCTGGAATGGACCGACCATGGGGACCGGACTTGCAAGGTCGGTCATGCCTAGAATTTTGTATGGGAATAAGTCTTTGGAATCGACCAAACTTGGGACCGGACTTGGCAAGTTCGGTCGAGCTCAAATTTCCCACGGGGAAAACTCTCGGGAATGTACCGACCTTGGGGACCGGACCTGCAAGGTCGGTCGGGGTAGAATTTTCAAACGGTAATAGGTTCTGGAATGGACCGACCTTGGGTAAGGTCGGTCGCTAAGTTCGGTCGAGCCTAAAACATAAAAAAAAAGAAATTTTAAATTCTAAGGATGATAATTGGTAATAAGGTATGCCATTAATAGGGTAGTAATGATTAGGACCCTAAGAACCTAAGGGATTAAGCTAAGTTAAGTAAAAACCTTAATGTTTAAGGTTAAGTTGCAAGGTTAAGTTATAAGACTTAAGAAGTGTTAACTGGGGACCACTAAGGGTTAAATAAGTTAAATAAGTTAAGCAATGTATAGATACTTAATCATCTACGTTGGATGGATATTTTAGGACTTGAAAGTTGGAAACCGGAGGAGTATTAAACAACTGGGACGATCGACGGTGAATGGTACAATCTTTCTTGTGACCTGCTTGCTAACGAGGTGTCCCTCGGCTTGTGTGATATCTGTTTACTTGCTATGACTAAGACAAGATAAAGCATGCAACCGGTTATATTTGTTCTCGTTGTGTATGTGTTTTCTTTACACTAACCCACGAGACTTGATATTGTTACTAACCAAGTTTAGTATTTACTGAGTTAAGGATAAGGATTAAGTACTGGTGACTGGTAGTTAATACCCGTTAAGGTTTAACTAACCCATGGTGTGTAAGATTTCTGCTAACTGGAACTTGAGTGAGGAAACCCGGGACTGACTCCGGTCATGCATGCTAAGGAAAGGGGGATGGTATCTGAATCAGATCCGCCCTCCGCTTAAGGACTTGTCTTCGGACTTGTAGCCTAGGGCCGGTTGCCGGCTCAGCTACGCTGGACTCCCGTCCAGGGTAGGTGGCATTAAGATGGTGCGGTAGGATCACCAAAATCCTAGGTTTGAGATTAAGCTACAACCATTCCCTTTCTAGGAACGGTTTGTATACTGAGATTAAGATAAGGTTAAGACTGAGGTAAGATAAGGAACTGAGGTTAAGGAAATCAGTATTAAGGAGGGGGTTACTAACCCGCTTGATAAGGGAACGCTTGTGTCGTTCATTGTGTGTGAACAATGTATGTTCATCTGTGGATTGTTGTTTATTGCACTTCATATCATGCTTGTGTACTTAATCAATTTCCATGCTATCGACAATTAGTCGCCGTAGCCCCGTTAGCTTGGGGGCCATGAGAGGGAGTACCAGCATTCGTGCTGACCCCCTTTGGGGGCTGTTTTTACACTTGCAGGTAAGAGGCCCATGAGGACGCACCACGAGAGTAGGAGCGGTTAGACTTAGGATGAGTTGTTTATTTTGAGTACGGGCTGCGCTTGTGCTCCCGTCTGTTTTTATTGAAACTGATGTAAGTTTGTGATTATGACTTAGTACTTATACTCGGTTGGTTGGTGGTATGTTGGTTGGTGGTATTTTGGTTGGTGGTATCTTGGTTGGTGGTGTTCGGTCGGTTGTTCATTTGGGATAAGTGTTGTAATATTATAAGGCCGGTATGTTCTAACGGTCAGACCGTGGCAAGGTCCTGGTGTTTGTTATTTCCGTTGCGACGAATTCGATTAAGTGTTAGGTTTTGCGATAACCACGATTGGCTTTGGACGGGGTGTTCCAATATCTATAGCATTCATGTCATTGTAAACCATAGTTAAAAATCAACTTCCAAATAGAACTTATTTGCGCCAAGGCCCTTAAATCTTATTAATTATGTTTTGACCACACAATCTTATACAATGTTACATTAATATCATTATACCATATAATATGATATTTTATATTGCATTAAGTATTATAACCTAGGGTTTTAATAAAATCATATGGGGATGCCGTAAGGTATATATATATATACCAATATGCTGATTTCCATCAACCTCCCAAATTTTCCTATTATTACAATATGACCACATATTAAATATAATGTTATACATATCATATGTTATAACATTTTAGCTTTATAATAAATATAACTTATAGTTTACAAACTATATTCATGTATGGTTATCAACCATCTCATATACACATTTCCTACATATTTTAGTCACGCCTTTATGTATATATAAACATACATGAATTATAAAACCCCTTCCATTAAATGTTACACTGTTCCACCAACATTTCTTAACTCTCATTTAATTGTTCTAGAGTTCCAATCTTTCAGTTCCAATCCTCTAATTATATATACGTATACATATTAATACACATATGTATATAGTCTTATAAGCTATAGTGGTAGCCCAATATCTATATATACATTAACCTTAATATCGTTACAAATTAATACAAATTTATGGTAACAAACCCCTTAACCATTACAACCCATAACATAAACTTATTACAATTTATCAACCTTATTACTTAACAATCGATACAAGTTTATAATCCTTAACAATTCTTAGCACAACACACTAAATACAATCCAACACAAGGGCAACATTTATGCACTTCAGCCTTATAAAATTTAACCATGTTTCCAAACACTATTGTCTATGCCATCTAACCTTAAATTTTTTTAAGTTCACTTCAAAGCCCGCCCTAATCAAACCATCGTACACCAACTTAACACCAAACTGCCAATTTAATATTTAATCCACCAGTTTAACCAAAATTTCAACAATTCCCACCAATTTTCTTTTAATATTTTTATTTTATTTTCCAACTTTCCTAGTCCCTGTAACACCATAACTTACAGGTCAGATTACCCATTAAATCACTCGTTACCCATTATCATCCCAGCATACATAATGAATTATTTTAACCTCCATTAATCTGCCAGAATCTTTTAACTCTCAACCATTGACTTATCCCTCATTTGCAAGTCTAATTAAACTTTGAAATACTAACTTATATTTAATTGTGTCAATGATAGTAAGGTTCGCTAGTCACACCACTATCGACCCAAGGAATCCTTATTAATTGATTTTGCTAATAAATTTATCTCCATTACCTACTCGCTGTCAAATTTAACAATTAATCTACCAACCATACTTAATACTCGAGTTTCTAGTTAATCACACTAAATCATAAAGAAAAACTGCACCAAACCATTTCATACCTTTCTAACTTAACCACTTAATAACTTGATTACCCCAATATTTTGTATTAATGATAACCGTCAAATTACCGAAACCAAAACTGTACATTACAAAACTTGAACTGGGACTTCGCACGTATAAATGTCTAGCAACAACCTTAAATCTTACAATAACCAAACCACCAGAAGCTCTAGGAACCGCACTTAATCAGAAACATCACACTGCTCCAAAACAAACCTTAACTTTCGAATCACAGTAGGGCCACCAAACACTCCCAACAAAAACCTAAGTTCTCAAATTTAGTTGCAACACCAACAACTAACACCGGGAGTTCATGTTTCTGGACAACTAACCACAATAACATATCTGACTTTAATTAGGTAAATCGAATTAGAAGTTTCAACCTTTCCTGAATCTGGTTTTGACCCCTAGACATTTTCGGTTTCCATCCAACGAGGCACTACACACTGTCACGAGTCTCGGTTTGAGTCAAGCTTGACCATTTCCACATTCATCCTTTCCTGATTCGACTTGAGCACCCAGATAGGTGCGAACATAAGAAGAGTATGATGGGAAGTAAGGCTGGGACCAAATTAAATTTCGAATTCAAGAGAGAAGCCGAAAACAGAAGCAGAACTTACATTATACGAAACGAACCCGGCGTGCCCATGTATGATCCTATCGCCAGTTAGGGTTGCGCTTTTGCCGTTGGTGACAGAACGAAAGGAGAATGAAGAGAGTCGGAGTATACGCCATAGTTAAGGTTGGCGTGAAGAAGGGAGCGAACTGGAAGCAGCACACATATGTTTCTTTGCCGGTTGAGGGAATGAGTGTGATCGAGAGACAGTGTATAGGAAGAAGATAAGGGCGCAACACCTGTTCGCGTGAGTGAATGGAAGAGGAAGACAGGTGTAAGTAGTGTATTTCTTGTACTAGTTTAGGGCTTGCAAATCGTGAGGGTAGAGGATTGGAGGCGCTGGCTTGCAAATCGCTAGTTAGGGTTGATAGTTACCGTGAGGAAAGAATTAGAGAGTACCGAGAGAGGGGAGAATCGCCAGAGTTAGGGTTGCAATGTTGCGCGGGTGAAGAAGAGAGGCGTGACCAATGTTTTATCGCCAATTAGGGTTGGTACATGACGTGAATGAAAAAATAAGAACATGGGCTGGGTTTTTTTTGTAAGTCATGGCTGGTGTACTACCGGGAGTGAAGAGGGGTCTGGACCGGCCCATTTCTTTCGGGCGGGTCGGCCCATATTTTATATATGTTTTTTTTTGTTTCTAACCATTATATAACATGTCGTTTCTAGCTCATTTTATACTTGTTTTTCTTGCCGTTTACGACACAATGTCTCGTTTAACGAGACGAATCATTTTATGATTCTAAATTTGTATTTTCAACCATAAATTATTATTGGTATTTATAAATTATAATAATCAGTATTCAATTTCTAATTGGTTTGTGTTTCGCCGTTTTAGGTGAAACCGCGACGTCTTTTATTCCGACTACTTAGCCAATTTTTCAATCCCTATAAAATTACCCATATACTTTAAAAGGTGTCTAAGACCTTGTTTTCACTTCTAAAATATTCGTGACACATTTTCCGAGGTATAAATGATAAATTTTATTTTCGTTTATATTTCTTTTTTTCTAAACCTCCTCAGTGTCGTTTACGCTTTGTTAATGTTTCCTAACGACTTTTTAGGGTATGAATAAATATTATTATATCCCTTTTTTACTTATTTCAGGATATTTAATTTCCTTAATCTCTCATTACTTACTTTTATCTAGTTAATTCATTATTAATTAAAGTAATTAATATTTGGGATATTTCAGATTGTCTCTGAGGATTTCCTCAGTTCAGACATTGTGTGAAAATCTGTGTTAAGATTGAATGTCTGTTTGCGTGAATTAATATTCTTGAGTTATGTATTAATGCTGCATTGTTATTATTACTGTTATACGATAACAGTACTGTTCGTATATTAGAACATATTATAAAACGAACTAGCGGCAATGATGCTATCTTATATGTGTAATATAAGGAACGTAAGTAAAACATTGTAGCATTAGGATAATAAGATATATATATAGATATATATATATCCGAGACTTATATACGGAGCATTGGCCTTTTTACCGCCATTCTCGTATCTAACACTGGATCCCGAGTCGACATACTCAGGATTGGACTAACGACCTTAGTCTGCTGTGTTAGGAAAAATAGTAAAACGAAGTGATGGTATAGATAAGTTTATCAAGAGGATGTGGCTCTTGCTGTGAATTGTGATCAATTAACGATACTAGGATACCGTGTGGGTATCCATAAGTATCAGGATAAATTTCCAATGGACTACAGATGGTTTGTCGGTCGGAGACTCTACCGTTGGAGTGGCTACTGCCGTGGGTGACCCGCCATAGGAGATGGGTAACTTAGAGACACGTCGTTTTAACGAGACACTGTCATTAGGCATGACTGAACAATTACGAACAACTATATTAGCTAGTACAGTAGGCGAACATTATTTGGGCTTGTAAGCCAAAGACGAGAATCTATACTTGTTTATAATCCTCCTTGTTTCGCCTTGTTGTTTAATGGTTATGCTATGTGGTTATGTGATATATGTTGGTGGATTTGTTGAAATGAGTCGTTGTACTCATATGAGTGTTTGATCAGTTATATTAGGTTTTGGGTATTTTATTATTCTATGTTGTGAACTGGTGGAGTCGAGTCGCTGTACTCGTGTGTGGATTATTGTGGATACATTAGTTGAGTGAGTCACCGTACTCATTATAAATATTAAGTGTTTGTTGGAGTGGAGTCTTCGTACTCATATAAGCTTGTAACGCTTTCAGTTGGTTTATTGCGACGTGATGTGTGAAGCCGGGGGCTTGTTTGCTATTTGAGTTTACTGCAATATATTATTGTTGCTTTACAGTTTTTATATTAACTACTTGCATGAAAATGAATTGCATGCTCTCGACCAATTAATTGAGGGTTGGGGGGGCATGACAGTCATGTAGTAACATACTCAGTAGGGCTGATTCCATACCACAAACAAATATTTTCCTGGTATACAACTTCCGGTGTCGACAAAGAGCGGGACGCGCTGGGTAGTTTTGCCACAGTTGTTTAAATATGCACTGTTGTATTTTGATACAAACATAGAAACATGTATAGGATTGGGGTACTTAGAATGCTCACTATGATTGTAATTTATATGAAATGGAAGGATAGATCTATCTCTGTTGTCAATTATGGGAAATTGTTTCGTATTTATGAATATTTCAGTAAGCACGTTATTACTCGTATGGGCGAGTGAGAATGGTGACACCAGTAGTTCAATTGTTTAGATTACCGCTGCGATTACAATGTTAAGTAAAACGATTAGGAGCCGATTAGAGTAGGGGTGTTACATTTAACATTATACATATACAAATTTTAGAAGTCACAGAAGTGTATTTTTATAAAGGAATATAATACAAATTTTAATGTATGGTTGGCTAATAAACCTTTGAATATAATTTTGAAAGACTATCTAGGCTTATAATATGATCTAAAATATTATTTAAACTACTCAAACATGTTACACCTGATTTATAGCTTGTTAATATAATTGATATGTGAAAATAACATAAATGGCATTTTTACGTACCTTAGGTTATATTCGGTACAAGGTTTCATGATAAATTTTATTGCATTGAAAAACAAAGTTCTAAGATACAGTATGATATTATTTTAAAAAAGTTCATGAATTTTTTAGCCATGACAATTAAGAAACTGTAGGTTATAAAATGCTTCTAGAGAAATGTTGTAGTGAGGATAGCATTTAAATAATTACATTACATTATAATGGCATTTTTATTTTATGAATTAATAGTTTTCAAATCACATGATTTAATTTTTGATACCTACTACACCCAATAAACTAAGAAAGAGTGAACTAAAATGTTATTATAGTAATAATCGAATATAACCTATGTTTCGTTTCCAAAACTTAACCTACTATATGAATGATGAATTCTAAGCTTTTTTTTGCCATGACCGTAAGAGGGGCGAAATGAGTTAGGAAAACGTGTTGGGAACACTAAAAGCTTTAATTACAATCAAGCCAGAATAATAACGAGTGATATTGTGCATCAACAACGAACTGCATCCTTGAAGGAGGAATCTCCATAGGAGATGTAAAATATTGTGCTCCTTAAAAGTGAGTTTAAATTCCACTTCATTATTACGAGACGGATATGGGCCGTACCCTATTTTAAGGGGGGGGGGGGGTACGACATCTTCATAAAATAAACATACATATAAAATGAACATATAATGGACATATCATTTGCACCTGTCATAAAATGAGTAGGTAAGGATCATAAAATAAAATTTTATAATAATCAAGAAAATACAAAAAACATAACAATAAGGGGGTACAAATATATATATCGATCATAGATAAGTTTAACAGTGCCATAAAATTTACAACAAAGCTTGATATAAGGTGCTGAATTCTTTGAATACGATGTTTGAAAACAGAAACAAATGTTTGGAATTGTTATTGGATGAATACTCTTAAGTGGTTTGATTGTTTGATATACATTTTAAAGCTTGTAGACAGCTTGATATTTAGTTTACCCCACACACAGAAGGGGGTGTGAGTAGTTGGTGGATAAATCTTAAACTTCAGGACGAAGTTCTCTTTAAGGGGAGGGGGGTAGAGCATAATCTTTCTTCTTCGTTACCTCATCTAGATTATGCTCTGTTGCATGATTAGCAGAGTGATATGTGTATATATGTACTTGGTTTTTACATTATGACACAGTATGTGACTTTTGATTTTCATCATGAAATATCTTGGTATATCTTGGTTCAGTTTGAGTTTGAGTAATCTCGAGTGGAATGTGGAAATGGGAATGGATGGAAATAAAGGATTGGATTGGTATGGAATTTCGTTGGAATTAGTATTGTCTTAGCGCACCCGAAGCGGTGTGAGTGCCTATTAGTTGATTTTTAAACTTTGAGGCGAATTTTCTTTTAAGGGGCATATAATGAAATACCCCTAAATTAATTTAAATTAATTTAGGGGATTCTTTTATTAAACCCTAAGAATACTATTAAAAAATTAAATTATTATATATATCATTATATAGTATTATGAATTTAATAATAGAATTATAATTCAATAAATCTTGGGAAATTCCTAGACACTCCAACTATATTATAAAGATTTTAGAAATATCTGGAGCATTGATTTGAATCATAAAAGTCAATATAAAATCATAGAAACCTTAAAGCTTCTTAAGCCTTGCTAGGGTTGACTTTTTTAGAATGGTCAAACCAACCCATGAAACCTATACCAATAAAAAGGTTATGGAAAACCAAGAAGACTGAAAAAAAGAATGTCAAAACGATTCTTCCTAGCCAAAGTTATGATAAAATGAAGTTTATAGCCAAAATTTTGAAAAAAATGCTGATGTGGCGAGGGTTGCTGACTCAGCGCGCCCGCCTCGGGATTTGTGCCACGTCAGTTGGCCGAATTTCCCTGAAATCTCGCTAAGTATTCCCTACTTCCATTAGCTTTTACCCTAACTTGTATCACTGATATCTCTCTCGTCTTTGGGAATTTTTGAGTGCCATTTTCTTCATCTCTTCTCTTAAAAATCCTATTTCCAACCATACTCATACCCAACCTAACTCTTTGTACATTGACAGAAAACTTGATCTGAATTAGCCTCCCTGAAAACGCCAACCTAGAACTCCAGAAAAAATGTGATAATCGGGTAACTTCGTCTCGCCATAACTTCTTCATCTCTCAATCAAAATTTGTGTTCTTTAGCTTGTTTTGTAGATCTCTAATTCCTCTACAACTCTTATGTTTACAACCAAGGCTAATTCCCAACCGTGTGCAAAAACAAAGCGTCTAAAGTTCCCAATTTGTCACGCACATAGAAAAGAAAAACGCAAGGTATAAACTCGTAACTTTCGGTTTAGATTTCTTTCTGTGTATTGCAAATTAGAGTAAGTTCTTGCTATCAATCTGTAGAGCTATATCTCCTCTTTCGATTTAGCCAAATAACACGGCCTAACTCGATTTGTAATGTAATTTCTAGACGTGCAAAGTCAGCTACTACCCAAACAGCCCGAAAGTTTGAATTTTTCCAGAAAACCGGAATTCGAATTCCCTCGTTGGCATAGTTCCGGTGAGTTTCCGGTCAATTGCTGAAATACCCCAAGTTATGAGAAAACCCTAAAGTCCTGGAAGTCCCAGAAACACCTGGAAACCCTAATTCCCGGAAGTCCCGGAAATCCTAGGAACCCTAGTTCCCAAAAATCCCGGAAGTCTTGGAAACTCCATAAATGACCTTAGAAACTTTAGGAAAGCCTTAGAAAATTCAACAAGACCCGGTAAAATTCTAGTAGCCGGAAATGCCCCCCATAGCTAGTTTTACTCCATCATAATCACTTTTCTCCTTAGGAAACTCCTAAAACAGCTTGGTAAGCATGAGGTGGTGATCTAGTTGAGGTAAGCACGAGGTGGCGACCTAGTTAACATAAGCACGAGTTGTCGGGAAGCACGAGGTGTCGTGAAATGATTGGTTAAAAGTTGTCCACACAAGCTAGCAAGCAAGTAAGCTAGTAGGAGGTGTCATAAGGTCTTGGTTTGATTTTAAGTCAAAGTACAATTACTTGTTCCTTATTTGCTCTTAAAACATCTTATTTCCTTTTAAAACCCATAAGTGATGCCTTAAATGAGTTACAAACCTGAAGTGTTTTCACTACCACTTGCACTTACACATTAGTTAGACATATTACCAAGCCAAGACAAGCCAAAAACGGTCAAGGAAAAGCCAAACCATGCCTTAAGGTAACTGGCCACATTTAATGCCATTTAATGTCATTTATTACATGTCATGATTTCTCTTCAGCTCATGATGATTCCTGCAGCAGCCACGACCTTCCTTACATCTTCCTAGCCCTTAGATGCGTTCACACTACTTATTCAATCAATGGTTACAAGGGTAGAGAGGTGTTTCATGAGGTGTCAAGCTTATAAGGTTTCCTTTGCCTTAAGACATCTCTTCTTCTGCCTATATAAGAGGGGCCATGCCCAGGCCTTCCAACACATAGATCACATCTTCTCCTACCTCATTAAACCCATAGAAACACGAATTAGAAGGTATACCAAGCTAGCCACCCAAGCACACCAAAACAGAAGCCAGTTACCTTTCCAGTGCAGAATCTGTGTAAAGGTGAGAGGATTTGGACTCCTTCCCAAGCGAATCTCTTGGAGTTCTTGGTATCCCCATGTAGATTTTGAAGTACCTAACTGGTGGAGAAGAGAGATGGCGAGAAGGAGCCAGGTAGTTCCCGTGCTCCACCAATCTTTCCTCATGTGTCAATTCTGGCGACGCTTTCTGTTTATGCTATTTGTGGCAGCTTATAATATGAATCTCTTATA
This sequence comes from Limonium bicolor, assembly GCA_023374045.1. NCBI lineage: Eukaryota > Viridiplantae > Streptophyta > Magnoliopsida > Caryophyllales > Plumbaginaceae > Limonium > Limonium bicolor. The sequence continues at coordinate 6,768,085 of CM041780.1, forward strand.
ACTTTTTCATGGTGTGAAATTAGACTCGTCAATGGTGATTTTGATGTATAATAAGCCCACAGAAGTTCTGGGAAACTTGGTGAACAAACCTTGAGCTTTTGATGCCAGATTCCGTGAATTTGGTGCTTTAACTTGAAGCCAGCTTGGTGTGTTATTTTTGTGAATACCTTCCATGGATTTGTAGCTAAAATGTTGAGTACTTATCCCTATACAATATTCCAGTTCGTGGGTAAGTTCTCCAGTTGAGTTTTTATGAGTTAAAGGTAAGACAAGACCTAAAAACGTGCTTTAAGAATTTTCTGGTCTCTATTCAAATTATGAAGGGGTTTTTGAAGGTTTCTTGCTTTGGTTTGTGACCAAATACTCATACGATGTTGATATTGAACTGGTTAAAAGGTGGTTCGAATTTATACAGAGGTAAGACCTTAAACAGGGGTTGTTTTTAAGGTACTTTCAAGGTGTTTATGATGTGTTCTAACTTGGTTTTGATATGGTTAATGGTTGCGATGTGCTTTGATTCTTCTTGGTATGTTGTGTGGGTGTTTTATTAAGGCTGAGGATGTGGTGGGACTGCTTAATCACTTGGAACTCACTTTGGAATCTGCTTACACAAGTTTATGAGCCCTCGGAGGCCGAACACTGATTTTTCCCCACTACCAATGAATTGTGGGTAAGCCATCATGATCTACTCTATGGGCTGATGACTCGTAGTGGGTGTGCACACTTAAGAACATGGGGTGAGGTAGAGAGGTCAGACTCTATAAATCTTGGCATACGGCCACCGAGGTCAGACTCTATAAATCTAGGGATACGGCCATTGGAAGAGGTCGGACTATATAAATCCGGGCATACGGCCATTGTTTTTGTGGATGTGGAAATTATGGTGAAACTTAGTATTCGTCATGAAACTTGATGGATCTTGATATGGTAATGCTTATTACACGTGTGTTTATGATATTGTATACTCGAAGGTAAAATGTATTTTACAGGTGGTGAAGAAGGTTTGATGTGATGTGTTTAAACTTATGGTTATTACATGTTATTTTGTGAATGTATGCTTATGCACTTTGGTAATATTTGTTTTGGTTTCTGGTGATATATGTTGGTGTGGTTCTTTGATGTTACATATGATTTCTTAAAGAGTTTTATAAGCTAAATGTATTTTACATGTGGTGGCAAGAATTACTCAGCTTTGCTGATGTTTGTTTTCTGGCATGTGCCCTGTGGTCTTTTCTCTGTGATTGTATGACTGACCACAAGAACAGGTTAAGAAGTAGCATGAGAGAGAGGAGTAAAGAGACCAGAGACTGAAGTTAGAAGACGAAGTAGTATTTCAATTAAGTTCGGTTGTATTAGGTTTAAACACTTTTGTATAAGCTAGTAAAGATGGTGTAAGTTAATACCAAGTTCTGAAAGATGTTAGTCAATGTTAGTGAGTAAGGTTAAGGTTGATTTTTTAATATATATATAAAAGTTTAAGAGTTTAACTTGATTTGGTATAGTAGTGGTATTTAGCCTTAGCATCCACAGTGAGTGTGGCTGTGGCGGTAGCACCCCGGGTAGTGTAGTCAGACTTCCACTGTATTGTTAAAAAGAAAAAAAAGCAAGGAAAAGTGGGGTGTTACATTGTGGTATCATCAGAGCAATAGGTTATAGATCGGGAAAAGGATGGGTGGTCAATGTCTAATAAGTGTGTATGATGCTTGTTTTGTGAATGTTTGGCTAAATGTTTAAATACTTGAATATTCATGATCCTATGACTAATGACTTTATGTGTGTAGAATGGTGAACATCCAGGAAGGGAGGCAGATAGGGGTCAGCTTGAAACCCTAAGGGATCTAGCCCTTAGCATGGGTAAAATTTTAGAAAATCAAGTGGAAAGAGCAGAGATTTCCAAGGACTTCTCCAGAAGGATTGCCACGATGAAACCAAGTACCTTTTCCGGTGTAGAAGACCCTGTAATCCTGGAGGACTGGATAAGAGAGTTTGATAAGATATTCGACATCACTAATTGTCCTGAAGAGAAGCGGGTAAGTGGAGCTATTTATTATTTCAAGGGTGAGGCTCACCTGTGGTGGACTACAGAACAAGAAAATTACAAGGAGAATGAAATACCCCAAACCTTATGTGTTAATTAATTGTGTAATTATAATTTTCTAAGGCTAATTAAGTCCTTAAGATCATTGGTGAAGAAATAAAAAAACAAAAGAAAAAGAAAATGCGTAAAAGACATAAAACGTGAAAACGCATATTTAATTATTTTAGGAGGCATATAACCTTCACTAGGGTTATAAATATATTTTTATACCCTAATTACATACTAAGAACATGTGGGAAAAATTCCGGAAGAAAACGGATCCAAATAATGCGATAAAACACTAACGGAGTACTAAAGCGCGTCTTTCGAGAAAACCCGAAAACGTGACTTTAAACAGTCAAATGACCCCGTAAAATTATAGTTGATCATATAACTATAAATAAGCATTAATGGGAGAATAATAACCATTAAAATTAAATAAACGAGAAAATTCCGGAGAACGGGCCCGGTTAGTGAATAGTACTAAAACCGGGTAAATAAATGAGCGTTTTCTGTAAAAACGAAAAACGCTCCAGCTGGTCTACTTATATGGGCCCGGTTTTAAAGGGGGAGCCCTCTCTCTCACACACTAAGTAAATAAAGAAAGAGAAAAAGAAAGAAAGGAAGGAAAAAGTACAAAAGCAAAAATACCTCTCTCCTCTCATTTCCCTCCTCTCTCTCTTCTTCTTTTCCTTTCCCCATCGTGAGCCCTCTTCTTCCTCCCCTTCCTGCTGGCGATTTTGAGCTTCACCAAACAGCCATGGCTTCTCCACTTGTCTCCCTTGTACAAGCTCCGTTGAAGCTCCAAATTCAAAATAAATTACATTTCTTCTTCTTCTCTCATCATCTCTCTACACTTCTCTCTTTCAAAGTTCGAAAGGATGAGTTTCATTTTTATGGGTTTTCCCCATTTGAAGAGAAAAACACACCATCTTGTAGCTTGGAGTCTCCTCTTCCTCCTAAGGTAAAAATCTTCAAGAAAAAGTCATTCTCTCTCCACTTTCCATGGTGGCCGATTTTGTTCCCTTTCTCACCTTGTTTTTCTCTTGTTTTGGAGCCTTGTTTCAACTCTCCAATGGTGGAGTAAATGCCTTCGTGATTCAAGGGTGAAAATCCCTCTTAAAAGCTTCAAAAAGGTAACCCTAACTTGTGTTCTAAGCCCTTTGATTGAATTGAGTTTTCTAAGGGTTTAGGTAATTAATTGTGTTATGTTTTTGTAGTTGAATGTTGGGATGGAGTTTGGACACTCCATGCCCTCTTAACCGATATTAGAGAAGATATGGAGCAAGAGGAGAAATAAAGAGACTTGAAAAATTAAGGTAAGGAATCCACCTTGAGCCTTGGTTATAATTGTTTAAGTGTTTGGGATGGGTAAACAAATAATGAACCCAAAATGATGGATTGAAATATATGTTGAAATGTGTTACTTGGTTTGGAGAGGTTTGTGAATTAATGTTGAGTTGAGGGCCTTAAGAGCCAATGTTGTGAGTTTGTGATTGATGATGTGGTTATTGAGATTATGGAGATTTTTGGTGATTGTGTTGTTGTTGTTGGTGAATTTGAGGATTTTGTTATGGGCTGGTAGAACCCTTGAGGGTTTGGCTAGTTTTGGATGAAATATGTGCAGAGATGAGTTTGGGAAATGCTTTGAAAAGTTGCCAAGTGTTGTCAAAATTTGTTTAGGAAGGTATGGCCTTGAGTGTTTTACTAAAGGAACAAGCTAGGTGTGTTAAGAGGTGCATTATCTAGGACGATTTCAAATGGTCAACTGGAGTGGGAACACAATGCAAATCACCAAGGGGTGAAAATCTGTAGCACCAGTGTGCATAAGTGTAACAGAGGAAGGGAAATTCATGGATTTGGGCAAGAATTGAGTAGGGATTAAACCTATGTTTTGAAGAGGTTTAGAGCATGTTTTAAGATGTTTAAACATGTATGAAACATGTGGAAAGTTTAGGAAATGATTAGAGGTGAATTAGGGGTTGAAAACTGATAAAAACTGTAAATTTTGACAGTTCCAGAGGTGGTCCGGGTTGCAAATCGGAATGCAAACCCGGACCATAGCAAAAACACGACAGAAGATCATCCCAGGGGGTGGTCCGGGTTTGTAAACCCGGACACAAACCCGGACCACATAGAAAGTTGTCCAGAAACCGTTTTCCAGGGTTGGTCCGGGTTTGTAACCCCGGACACAAACCCGGACCATGTTAAAAAGTGTCCAGAGAGTGTTTTTAAGGGTTATTATGGTGGGGAAGTGAATGGTAATGGTTTTAGATGTTGATTAGTCCTTGTTTGGTGAGTTTTAAAGGCCATTGGAAGTATAAACAAGTGTTGGAAATGATTGAGAAAGTTGTGAGTTTAAGTACACAAAGTTAAACCGAAATAACGGAATAACGGGTAAGTACGGGAGTAGCAATTATGTACCTACCATAACACCTTAATATTAATTAACCATTTGACATGTTAAATAGTGGTTTAAGAGTATGACATGAGGAACAAGTGTGAACCGAGGAACGTGAGAACACCGGTAAAGTAATTCCCCACGGTGACAGGTATGGTTTTCTTGCAACCTGTGTCCTACCGGATTACACCGGCTTGTATGCCAATGTGTTTTTCTGTGAGTTTGCCACCTTGCAAGATAAAGCATGAAATGAGTTTACAGTAATTCATTATTGTGGCGTAATTAATTCCGATACCGCTTAACCTTAGTTATGTGTTAAATAATAGTTAACCGACTTTAGGTTCACATAAGAGATCGGTATTCGGAATAAACGTCCCAACCCATGGGAACGTTCTAACTACGGATATCCGTGCGTTAGTGTATGTTGTGGTTAAAGTGTGATGTATGTGACTTGTTTAATATGCTGTTGTTGTTGAATACTGTTATCCGTGTTGTCGAAATGGGATATGAATTCCCTTGTGTGTCTAACCGAGTTAGTAACACTATGTGATGTATGTATGTGATAAGTTCCATAAGGGAACCCTTAACTAATAAGTATATGCATGTATGGAGAGGAATCCGGTTGTCCCGGTCGCGCGTATTGTTTGGGAGTTAATATATATATATGTGAATTAACTCCCATCCTGTTATGTTAGGGTTGTTTTCCTTCATTGGATTTCGACCTCCCACTAGCTTAGCCAAAGCTTACCTACCCGACCTCCACATCGGGCTAGGAGGGAAATTATGTACAATGTTGGTAGGGTGTTGAAGCCTAAGTTCGCTTTGACTCCCTCTTTGTTATGTTACGTTGTTCTTCCTCCTTGAATTACAACCACCCACAAGCTTAACCAAGGCTTACCTACCTCATCACTATTGGAGCTAGGGGAAATTGTGTATGTTGTGTACGGTCCTATATGAGGCCGCCACTCAAGTAAAGAAAATGTATGTTGTTGTGCTCGGGCTTATATCACCCCGGCACTCCCTAAATGAAGTTCATGTACTCTAAGAAGAGTGAAAATTAAGTTGTGTATGTTATAAAGTGAAGTGTGTTGTTATGTTGAGTGTGCTAACCTTGTGTATGTATTCCATTAATGGATGTTTGCTTATAAGCATGATATGTGTGTGAGTTTGTGCATGTTTGAAATAAATCAACCGCATGCTAAGACGACAAATAGTTGTGCGTGGCCCTGTAGCATGCGGACTGCGGGATTACCATACCAGCAAAGGTGCTGACCCCCTTTGGGGGCTCCCATACTTTTCAGGTACAAGGAACTGGAAGCCGTTCGAGAGTAGGACGGGGTAGTTGACTGTACGTGGTAGTCGTGTAAATTATGTAAGTATTGTAGGTGTAGTAAGACCGAAATTGTATCGGCGTTAGTTGGAGAATACTCGGTACAGTTGTAATGTAAGTGTATAACAATTGTTGGATAAGGAACGGGAGTATTGTGTAGTTGCTCGGGAGTTTTAGTCCATCAGACCGGTACGATGTATGTATGTTAGCCTTGTTAGTCACGTAGGTGGCTAACGGCGTGTAACACCAAGGAGTTAAGTTATGTTGTGAGTTATGATTTCCGCTGCAAGGGTTGTTAAATGTGTTGTTTGTAGTTGGGGTGTTACAAAAAGTGGTATCAGAGCGAAGTATCGCTCTGATGACTGAATTACCGAGCTTAGGAAGTACCGAGTTAAGAGTTTAGTACTTTGGGTTAAGGGTTGAGTGATAGCGTGAGAAGTACGCTAGTTAGGGAACACGGTGTGTACTGGATACCTACGATATCCATCCCGCCCTCCACAAACCCTATATTATAACTCGGAAAGAACGCCAGAGGGATGAAAGTCCTCTCTTACTCGGGAATACCCGATCTGGCTGTTATTAAGTATCCTTATAAGTACGGAGAACCTGTCATACGGGAGATTCCGAAAGGTGTGAATCCTGAAGACGCTCTCTATTTAACAATGTCTGCCGCATGAGGTAGCGAAAAGTGAAGAATTTTATACATAAGAGAATGGAATTTCCGGCACCCTAGGTCGACATGCGAAGCAGTCGAGGACAACCAGCGTGCAAGCACTAACCGTGCAACAGTGGAGAAGTGAAGTAGTAGAACCCGAGACGAATGTCTTCGGGACTACAATGTTGACTAACACACCAACGGTACACCAACCGAGCAAAGAACTACGACGTAGTACGAGGAGGATACGATACTAAGTAAAAAGGGGTCTCCCAGAATGGGAAACACCCTAGTTAATGGTTAGCATGAGAAGACAGAGAGAACTACCCAAGGAATTGTTGTTAAGACTGTAAGATCAAGCAAGGGCCAGCAAGGCCACGGATGTTAGAGCGGGTCAAAGCAGTACCGCAACCGATGTGTATTAAACCAGTAGCCAGTCAGCATGGCGCACTTGCCAAGGCAAGTGCTGCTACAACAAGGCTGGCGACAAATTATTAGCAACTATAAAGTACTTAGTAAAGTACCATGAAGCAAAGTGAGATCATCATAACTGTGGAAAGGCTTAGCAGCCTGACCTCTGTAATTGGAATTACACCAGTCAGCAAGAAGCTAGACTTGGTTAAGGTGAGAGAATGTTGTGAAGCCACGAGAATTTTTCTTTCAACCTAAATTTATTTTCAACTCTTTTTCCAAAACCAAATTTTCTTTCAAACCCAACCTGTTTAATTCTTCTTTAAAACCAGACCAGAAGACCTACACCGGCCTCAGTGCCACATGGTAGGTAAGTTATACCTAGTTTACTTTCGGATAACCAGATGGAAACCGGTAAACCCAAGGGTAACGACCCTAGGAATGAATTGAGTTCATAATAATACAACAGTGGATACATTTCCCTTGATTAAGTTCGGGAAGCATGGAATGCATATTATCACAGGATAATATAAGAGGAGTTGACAACAGAATACTTCACCTAGGCGTGTGACGGACACTACGAGTGTACCAACAGTAATATGGGACGACCGCACTCTGATAGGAGCTTGTGGGCCTGACAAACCTTCTTATGGGGTAGTCGGGTAAGTAGCAATGTATCAGTAGGATACCCCATGTATGTATACGAGTGGAGTCTGGAACACGGGAAGTAGTCGACTCCATACTACGGTCCGAAGTAAAAGTCAGACAAGAGTAATAAACTACCATCGAATGGTTGAAGTAAAGGAACCCAGTTAAGTTAAGAGGACTAAGGGATTAGTGAGTTATTGCGAGGAAATGATTAAGAATCTAGAAGTGTGAAGTGCACTGACTAGTAAGTAAAGACATCGCATATGTCTCAAGGATCTGGATGGATGAACACAATAGCTGGAGTAAGTACCCAGTCTATGTATGGTGAGGCAGATGCCTACTATGGATACGTAAATGTGCAATGATCGGGATGAAACTCCCGAGATGAGCACTAGGGATATCAATCTCACTAAAGAAGATATTTAACCCAGCAAAGACCGCAGGGGGAAGTAGTAAATTAAACATACCAATGAGTGCAAGCCAGATGTAATGGCATGATCTAATAACACCCAGGAACTATCCTTAAAAGGGTGTTTGGATCAACAAGGGTCGAAACTAACACCCAGTTTAAGCGTAAGGCGTCAGGAGGGAGTCTAACATCCTTGAAGGGACATCCCATGAAAGGAACCATGTAATATGTACGGAGAAGTAAATGTGTGTGAACAGCTTACAATGAGTAGAGCTCGAGACAATAAGGCTTATAAACCACAAGTGGAATGTGTTAAGAAAATGTTATTAATCACAGAGATTTATGTTATATAAGTAAGTAAGCGGATAACGAACCACTGCTTCAAGAGTGGGGATACCTCGTGATATGTGAGACCGCAACAGCGGTAGTTATGCGAACTAAGTTCAGGGAATGTGTTAAGAGTTGACCATGTTGTTACTACGAAAAGAGTTGCACCAGTTGTGGGGACTGAAAGAGGGATAAGTCAATAGCAACCACCATAGGTGTGGGATGCTACATGTGTAATGAACAACGCTCAAGGAGCATAAAGACTCGAAGAATAGAGTATTCGGCAATAAGCCAAACAAGTGGTGAAACACAGTGTAATGGCAGAAGCTAATATATATAGCGGATGCAGTGCAAGTTAATGTTATACAATGAGTAAGAGCACGGTGCACAGTAAGCGACCGTTGCATAAGTATTGTTAAATAATAATGTGACAAATAAGACCAGTTATGAGTGAAACTCAATGGACATACAAGTAAGTGATGAAACGCAGACTGGACAATGATCCAGTAGTTAGTACTATGTGATAAAGAACTCAGTGTGAATTCCTATTGCAATCGCATAAGAGACTTATTGTCAAGAGTTTACGCCTCTGCACTCTGTATGACTGAGTGTTTTTGAAATACCCCAACCTTGATATGTGGTTTAAATATTAAACTATGGTATGTAAAGGCTAAAAAGTGCCTTAGAAACATCAGTGAACAATTTAAACCATAGTAAAACACAATAAAACACTAAGACACAGTTTGAGCAAAAACATGCTCTAAGCTTGGAAGTGAACTTGGTTAGGACCCAAAGAGCCTAACAAGAGTTAATAATATTCAATTATGATTTAATAAGGCTAATTAAGTCCTTAGGAAACTTTGGTAGACAGTTAAACCAAACAAAACACATGAAAATACCTTAAAGTCAATAAGAGCAAAAATGTGCTCTAAGCTTGGGATAAATTTGTATAAGACCTAATGGTCATACCTATACCTTATAAATATGTTAATGAACATATTAAATCAATTACCAAGAAAACCAAGCTTGAAACAAGTTAAAACAAAATGTGCTTTAAGGAGTCTTAAAGCACATTTTTGAAAATTGTCTTGTAAATGAGTTTTGAGTGGCTAAATGACCATCATTACTCTTTAATTAATATGTGTACTACTTAGTATCACATTAGGAAGTCTAAATCAATGGGAAATAAAAAATTTCACAAATATGTGCCTTGTTTTGTGAATAGTGCTCAAATAGTGCTAGTTTATGTAATAAGTCAACATAAGTTGTTTACTTGGTCAACAAAGGCCATATATATGTTATATAATATTGAAGGGGCCACTGTTTTTGGGTAGTCACCAATAGTCATCCAACTAAAGAAAAGAAAAAGAAATAAAGTAAAGTTACTATTTGCTTTTAAGCTTAAATATCTTGCAAAAGTGAGACCTCTCACCTCTCCTCTTCATTTCCTTGCCTTCCCACCGTGTTCTTCCTCTATTCTCCCAACCAGAACCGAGCTTGCTACAGCCCCTCTCTTCTAACTTCAATTTCTCACCAAATGTTCATTAATGCTCCAAATCAAATTCTAAGACCATATTTGTCTTAGTTAGACCAAGCTCTTCACTTCTATCTTTTCAAATCTTCAAGAACTCCATTTTGGTGCCATGAAGAATCTCCATTGAAGGGGGAAAAGCTCATCTTCTTTCATATTGTCATTCTCCTTTGTTCAAGGTAACAAAACCAAAGAAAATCTAAGTTTCCTCTCATTTTTGTATGTGTCCGAAAATTCACCTCACAATGGTGATTTTTCTTGCTCTCTTCATAGCTTAATTCAAACTTCAAAGGACTAGGAGGAGTCCTATCTTGCTACTTAACCAAGCTCTCTTCCGAATTCCAAAGGTAATCATCGAATTTTGGTGTTTTAAGACAGATATGTAAACCTAGGGTTTAACTATGAGTTGGAGTATTAAACTTAATGCTCATTACCCTTATATGTGTATTGATTAGAAGATTGACAAGTGATAACCCTTGCCGATTTTCTATCAAGGAAGAACAAAGAAAAACAAGTGGGAAGTCTTGAAAGAAAAGAGGTAAATGTGTTAACCTAATGTGGTTTAAATGCCTAGGAAAATGGAGCTTGATTTGCTTAATAAAATACCTAAATAGCTAATGGTAAATGAGTTAGCAAAATGCTCTCAAGGAGTTTATTAAGGGCATATGTATTGTTGGGTGTATTCGCAGGTTGAAGGCATTTAAATGTGGAGATTCAGTGTTTAAGTTTAATGCAATTTAAGGGCCTAAGAGCCATGTTATTTAAGGGCCTAAGTGCCAAGCAATTTAAGTTTATGCACTATATTGTGATGTAGTGTAGTTTAAAGGTTTAGTTGTGTGTAAAGAACATCTCTTGTGAAGGTGAATGTGTTTGATGGTTAAAGGATGAAAAACCATATGTTTTTGTATAAGAGCGTGTATTAAGAGATTGAATGTTCTTGATTGTCTAAAGGTGAAAAATGTGTTTTTTGTTGTAAGGTGATACAAGAGAAGCTATGGCGAAATTTAGTTGATAAACAAAGATTTATGTGTTGTAATAGATTTTATGACCTAGAAGGTACTAGGAATTTTTAAGTGTTAAGATGGTGAAAGAAAGTGAATTAAGGTGTTCTTAGGTGTTAAGATGCCTTAGGCATAGTCTTGGAGATTTAGGGAACTAATGGATGATTTCTTGATACACCAAGGTGATGGTGGAGGTGTCGTAAAGTCTTGTGCAAAGTTTGGTGAACAATGAAAGTGTAACGCCTTGTGAAGGTTTAATTATGAACTTGTGGGAAAGACTTGAGGAGTGTGTGTAAAGGGGATGAGTGTAGTGCAAATGATGTTTAAAAGGGTGGTTATAAGGTATTGAGGGAGTACTTTGGTTAGGTGAAGTTTTAGGCAAGAATACAAGTTACAAGTGTAAGAAAAAAATTTCTAAGTGTTAAGGACTTAGTAAAAGTTGAGTAAAAGTTTAAGGAATTTTTGGGATGTTTCGAGAGGGTTTAAGTGTGCCCAAAAGATGTTAAAACATGTGGGAGAACATGTGTGAAGCATAGGAAAAATTGGGATGAATTTGGAGTTCAGAAAGAGGAGAAAAGCACATTAGAAAATTGGTTCTACAGTGGACCCCCCCCCGCCCTGTGGGGAGGTCCAGTGCAGAGAAGTGAAAAAAAAACGTGTAGCATCTGTTGTGGACCGCCCCTGGGACCGCCCCTCTGGGGCGGTCCAGACCAGAGATGAAGAAAAAAATTTGTTTAAGGCTCCTAATGATGGGGGATTGAATGGTGATGGTTTTAGATGATGTTTAGGCCTTGTTTGGTGACATGTAAAGGTCTTAAAGTGTGTAAACAATGTTAGGTTTGATGTGAGAGTTGTGAACTTAAGATCACAAGTGTAAAATTAAATATAACGGGATGACGGGGTAACTATAGGCGCATTAGACGTTAAACAAGCATATTACTCCAATGTTAATGAAGTAATTGTAATGTTATCAGTTGTTCGAGAATTGCTCGAGGAACATAAGTGGACATGATAAAGTGGACTCCGGTGACAGGTATGGTTTTCTTGCAACCTGTGTCCTACCGGATTACACCGGCTTGTATGCCAATGTGTTTTTATGTATGTTTGCCACGTTGTAAGATTAAACATGTAATGAGTTTACAGTAATTCATTTATGTGGCGTGTACAACTCCGATACCATTTAACCTCGGAGTGTTAACCTTAGTTGACTGAGTCTAGGATCACATGAGAGTTCGGTATTCGGAGTAAACGACCCGAACCATGGGACGTACTAACCGCGGCTATGCGTGTGTTAATTGTGTGATATGTGTATGTGAATGTAGGGATCTCCCCTGTGTGTTTAACCCAGTTGTAATACTGTATGGTGTGTAGTTATGATAGACTCCATAGTGGGGTTCTAACTAATATTCTAAAGTAAGTATGTACTAACAGTGGTGAGGAATCCGGTTTGGCCGGTCGCGCGTTGTTTGGGAGTGGGTATCCTTCTTAGCCTTACCCTTCTCTCTGTTATGGTTGTTTCCCTCACGGGTTATGATCTCCCATTAGCTTATTCCAAAGCTTAGCTATTCTGACTTATGATCGGTTTAGGGGGAACATGTGTTTGTGTGGTGTGTTCGGGCCTCCAAACCCGAACCATCTTAACTTAAGTTACTCGTCCGACTATTAGGACGGTAATGAGTGTTGTGTGTTGTTGTATAACGAGCTTACCATGAGGGTGACACCATTCTCTAGGCTCACCAGTGAATTAACTATGTTTGGGTCGGTTCCTAAGAGGACCGTTCCCGTTATGTTATGTGGTGATGTGGTAATGCAATTCCTATTGCGATTTTATGATGTGCACGTCGAAACGTGAAAAGTGTTGTTATGTTTTTGTTATGTGAGTGTGGAGGGTGATTTTTCGGTATGAGGGGGTCTATCCAAATATGATCTGACTGAGAAGCCTAGGTCGTAGAAAATGCCATTCTGTGGAGGGTGAAAACCCGTTATTCTTGGCATCCCTCAAATACCTACTAAATCGTCCGTCTTTCCCAGAAAGCACAAAGGGGAGTGCAAGTGAACACTACACCCGCTCTCAATGGGCCCCACGCGACTTATGCCTCTATAGGGCGGAATTGACTAGAGTCGCCACCTAGTTTGACCTAAGGAACTAGGAAGGAAAGATGATGGTTCTAAGAACCGTTAATTGACTCTGGGATTGTTGCTTATGGATTGGACTTATCTGGTCATACCAAAGATTCTGTGTGGGTTCGCACTGGGTTACACCCCTTAGAGGTGACGACCACGACTTCGGATTGGTGCCCGAGGAAACCTCGGTCTCCAATTGTCGGGATTACCTTCTTTCAAAACCTTATTAGAGAGATTCAACTAAAGCCAAAGGATAGGACTAGGACAGAAGGAGAGAAAATGAGTGGATGAGGCGAGCTTTTCTGCCACTAGCCAAGAAGAGAATAGATGAATTCGGATGAGTGTATGATGGGAGATTTGGGAAAGTCTGAGCTCGAGTGAATAGACAAAACTTGGAGTCTGGTGGTTTGAAGTTTATGGAAGCCGAAGAAGGTTTGAGCGTTTTGAAAGATATGAGAGCCACCTTAAAGGGGAAAAGGGGTTTTTTGTTTGGAATGGGGTCGCACCCTAGATGGGCTGCCTACGTACTCAACTCCCTGTTGAGATCAGACCTTACGTAGTTCAGGGTTTTGGGTTTTGGAAGTTTTGATGTTTGTGGAGTTTGAAGATATTTGAGGTGTTTGAGATTTAGAAGTGGTTCGGAGTTTCGAGAAGTTTCGGTTTGGGATGCTAGTCTGTGAGACGCTCGGGTCTGTGAGACGTTTGAAACCTTGAGATGTCGAAGTCTGTGAGACGCTCGGATCTGTGAGACGCTCGGGTCTGTGAGATGCTCAGGTCCGTGAGAGATTCGAATCATTGGAATAACAAAGTCTGTGAGACGCTAGGTCTATGAGACATTTTGAGTGTAGGAGAAATTGGAATGGAATTGAATTGAAGTCGAATCGGGGTTTGAATGAATATTGATTTGAATTGGAATTGAAATGAATTTGGATTTGAATGAGTTTGGATTTGAATGAGTTTGGAATTGAATTGAATTTGGAATTGAATTGAATTTTAATTGGGGTTGGAAAACGGGTCGGGTCAAATTTTGGGTTGGTCAAAATTCGGGTAAGGTCAAAGTTGGACTGGGTCAAAGTTGGGTCAAGGTCAAAGTTCAGATTGGTCAAAGTTGGACCAAGTCAAAGTTCGAGTTGGTCAACATTGGACCAGGTCAAAGTTGGACCAGATTGGGCCTTGGTCAAGGTTTGGGCCTTGAAATGAGGGCTAGATTTGGACCTTGAAATTGGGCCGGGTTTGGGCCTTAGAAGATGGGCCGAGTTGGACCTTGGAAGATGGGCCGAGTTGGGCCTTAGAAGATGGGCCGAGTTGGACCTTGGAAGATGGGCCGAGTTGGGCCTTAGAAGATGGGCCGAGTTGGACCTTGGAAGATGGGCCGAGATTGGACCTTGGAAGATGGGTCAGATTGGACCTTGGAAGATGGGTCAGATTGGGCCTTAGAAGATGGGCCATATTTGGGCCTCGAATTGGGCTTTGAAATGGCCTCAAATTGGGCTTTATTTGACATTTGAATTGAATTGATGTTTGGGCTTTGAAATTGTATTGATTTTTGGAATGAAATTTGATGATTTTTTATTAGAATTGGAATGTTGATTGTTGATTGTGCATTTTATTCTGACATTAAGGGATGATTTGAAAAGTTTTGAGGAAAACGGGTATTCCTCACATGGACCGTGTCTAGGACCCGTATGCATTGAGGATACCCAAACCTAAGGTTTTTCTACAAAGAGGTGTCATATGAGCTATCTAGGGCTTCTTATTGTTTTGGGCCTCTATATTGGACTGGGCCCAACAATTACCATGCTAATCTATAACATAGCATATATTGAACACCAATGATAATGAGATAAAATGAAGATAAACAACCAAAAAGTAAAGAAAAAAAATCTAAAATTCATGGGCATCCATTCGTTTCTCGCTCCCAACGTGGGTTGCCAATTTGCTTGACCTTTTCTGATTTTCTTTTTGTTTGTCAAATTGTAATCTGTACAAGATTGGCTGGTAGTGATTTACTTAAAGCAAAGCAAATAGATATAAAACAGAGACGTTCTAACCTATATCTGTTATGCTAGTGAAGTCTAGCCTAAGCTGCTAAATCCTATTTTATTTGTAAAATGGTCAAACAAAAATTCCAAACGCAACAAAGGAAAGAAAGAGGAGAAAAAGGGTTTGGGAATCTATAGTTACTAATCACAAGGTTGAATATACTTGTAAAGCCTGGCCGACTTGATAATCGGTTGTATCGACCTCTTTTTTTTTGTCGTTTTCTCATCTATTTTTTGTTGTTTTTTTATTACGTTACTGAGCGTAAAACCTAAGAGCATTGATTTTTTTATCATCATCCCTAATTACTTTTTTTAAACCGGAAGAGGCTAAGTAATAACATGATAAACTGAGAGGGCAAAAGTTCATACGAATCTGGTACTAACACAAGAAATATTAACATAGCAGAGAATGGTGAAAATCGATAGCACTCATGTGAAATATGCCAAAACATGCAAGCTTAAACTGAGAGTATGATATGCTGTAAAGTGAATACCGAGAGCAGAAGGATAAGGATCCTCGAAAGAGCTTGACGGAGGTGCCGAACGTGAAAGGGGAGAACGAAGGAGGCGCAAAGTACTACACTCTTGTTCACCAGCCATGACAAAGAGAATGAAGGAAGCGCAGCACTCGGGGCTCCTTATTTCGTCAGTTGAAGAGGATGAAGAGAGGTTGAGCTGTATGTTCCTCGTCCACCAGCAACATGAACAGCAAGATGTACGTTCCGTGCTCGCCAGCGTGAATAAGGAGGATGGAGGAGGCACCGACTGCCATGTTCTTGTTCGCCAGTCGGGTTGCATAGTTAGCATCGTGAAGAGCATGAAGGAGGTGCATAACTCGTGTATTTCTTGCTTTGCCAGTTGCAGAGGATGAAAAAGTTGCAGAGCACCAGTTTTGCCAGTTGAAGATAATAAAGAAGGCGCAGAGCATCTTGTGTGTTGCTTGTCGTCAGGTGGGATTGTGAATAAGCCATGAGTGAAGAGGAGAGATGAAGGAGGTGCAGCGGTCGTCTGTTCCGACGTGAAGAGCATGAAGAAGGCGCAAAGTACCATGCTCTTTGTGCGCCGGTGAAAGAACAAAGATGCAAAGCGTGTATGTTCCTTGTTTCTCCAGTCGGTGTTGAAGAGGATGAAGAGAGTTTCTCCATGACTTCCAAGAATGTGAAGAAGGCTGTAGCATGATTGTTCTTTGCATCGCCAGTGGATACAAGGAGGGAGTGAAAATAACGGAAGGGAGCAAAGAGAGCAGAGTACAGGGAATGAAGAAATGAAAAGACGGTGCAGGGCATGTCTGCTGTTATTCAATGGTGAGAATAGAATGAAGATGGCGTAGAGCTATGTATGTTCTATGTTCATCATCTAGGTTGCAAAACGTATGAGAGTAAAAAAAAATTGAGGCAGGGAGCATGCATTCTCCCTGTTCGCCTGTTGGGTAGCGAAAATTACCGAGAAAATCAGAGGTCGAGCCGTCAAGGCAGGAGTCTCACCGTGGGTAAAAAAAAATGAAGTATGTCGAGTTTATTTGAAGATGAGGAAATTGAGAGAAGATTTTTTTGGTCGTCCCCAGATGGGTGGCGGCTACTGTTAGGATTTAGGGTTTCTCATTTGGTGCGGTGGGCTAGTGTTTTGTGCTGACTACCTCTAGGCTGGCTTGGGTCGCCAGTGGGCCGGAAGAATTGGCTTTGTTGGGCTGGGAGCAGATGAGCTCCAATTTGACCAAACTCCAAATGTTTGTATTGACCGAATTTAAAACAAAATCTTAACTACTAATTATTGCTCTCGGTCAAATTTGAACCCATGATCTACGGGTTTCTCCACTCATCCTAACCAGCTGTGCTGTAATAGGACTTGATACAAAAATGTGAGAAATAAAACAAGGGTTATAACTCGAACTGAATAGACTTCCCTAAACGCTAATGTTTTAAAATGAAAATGCAAAGTGAAGGTGAAAGGTTTCGTCAATAAAATGAATTGTTTTCTTTTGAAAGAACATAAAATAATAAACGAAGATAAAGAAACCTATAAGTAAAATAATACAAATAAAAATATCAATGAAATGATATAAAATACACATTTAATAAAATAGTATAAACTAACATAAAAGCCAATAGGCAAATGAATAATCAAACAAACATAACTAATTTACACGAATAAATCGAAAGTAAATTGGCAAAAATTCGTAAATAACGAAAAGGGACGGGTTTGAAAATATATACTTTAAAAATTAATTAAAAAAATTTGTCATAACATGACAGTTTCAATTTGGTATGCACATGAACAAGTTTTGAAAAGAAAAGCGACGACCCTTTTATTTTATTTTTCTTTTGGGTTTTTTTTTATAGGGTGAGAATTTTCGGTGTCTACAGATGGCTCCCCTTGATTCAATTTTGCAAGCCCTTGCAGAATTGGATCAAGGTTGAGAGGGCGCCAAAAATTCTCACTACGGCTTCATGGTGTAATAGGATACGACCGCGAGGAAGATAATGTATGAATGCGACAGGAAATGATATGATAGCTGAATGCACGAGGACTTATTACGAGCCTCAACTGGACCTCTTGATATCCAGTCCTAGGACTTATGATGAGCCTAGAATGCCAACAATAGATTGGTTTGGGGTGCACGAGGACTTAGGAGTGCCTCAACTGGACCTCTTGATATCCAGTCCTAGGGCTTATGACGGGCCTAGAATGCGATTGAAAGTACGAGGACTTAGGAGTGCCTCAACTAGACCTCTTGACATCTAGCTATAGGACTTATGACGAGCCTATAATACTTTTGGGATGTGTACCGTACTAGTAGCGTAATAGCTGCCTAGGAGGTGGATGTGAAACGATCTTGCACTAGTAGCGTAATAACTGCCTAATGAAGGAAAAATGGCGGGACCGCACTAGTAGCGTAATAGCTGCCTAGCGGGTTACGAAGCGAACGATCTCGCACCAGTAGCGTAATAGCTGCCTAGTGGAGGAAAAGACGGGACCGCACTAGTAGCGTAATAGCTGCCTAGCGGGTTATGAAGTGAACAATCTCACACTAGTAGCGTAATAGCTGCCTAGTGGAGGAAAATAGTAGGACCGCACTAGTAGCGTATTAGCTGCCTAGCGGGTTATGAAGTGAACAATCTCACACTAGTAGCGCAATAGCTGTCTAGTGAAGGAAAAACGGCGGGACCACACTAGTAGCGTAATAGCTGCCTAGCGGGTTACGAAGTGAACGGTCTCGCACACTAGTAGCGTAATAGCTGCCTAGTGGGGAAAAAACGGGACCGCACTAGTAGCGTAATAGCTGCCTAGCGGGTTATGAAATGAACAATCTCACACTAGTAGCGTAATAGCTGCCTGGTGGAGGAAAAACGGCGGGACCACACTAGTAGCGTAATAGCTGCCTAGCGGGTGTAAAACGAAAGGCGACCGTACTAGTAGCGCAATAGCTGTCTAGCAGGTGTAAAACGAAAAATTCGACCACACTAGTAGCGCAATAGCTGCCTAGCGGGTGTAAAACGAAAGGCGACCGTACTAGTAGCGCAATAGCTGTCTAGCCGGTGTAAAATAAAAGGCGACCGTACTAGTAGCGCAATAGCTGTCTAGCAGGTGTAAAACGAAAAATTCGACCGCACTAGTAGCAAAATAGCTGTCTAGCGGGTGTAAAATGAAAGGCGACCGTACTAGTAGCGCAATAGCTGTCTAGCAGGTGTAAAATAAAAGGCGACCGTACTAGTATCGCAATAGCTGTTTAGCAGGTGTAAAACGAAAATTCGACCGCACTAGTAGCGCAATAGCTGTTTAGCAGGTGTAAAACGAAAAATTCGACCGCACTAGTAGCGCAATAGCTGTCTAGCGGGTGTAAAATGAAAGGTGACCGTACTAGTAGCGCAATAGCTGTCTAGCAGGTGTAAAATAAAAGGCGACCGTACTAGTAGCGCAATAGCTGTCTAGCAGGTGTAAACGAAAAATTCGACCGCACTAGTAGCGCAATAGCTGTCTAGCGGGTGTAAAATGAAAGGCGACCGTACTAGTAGCGCAATAGCTGTCTAGCAGGTGTAAAATAAAAAGGCGACCGTACTAGTAGCGCAATAGCTGTCTAGCAGGTGTAAAACGAAAATTCGACCGCACAAGTAGCGCAATAGCTGTCTAGCGGGTGTAAAATGAAGGCGACCGTACTAGTAGCGCAATAGCTGCCTAGCAGGTGTAAAATAAATGCGACCGTACTAGTAGCGCAATAGCTGTCTAGCAGGTGTAAAACGATAAATTCGACCGCACTAGTAGCGCAATAGCTGTCTAGCGGGTGTAAGATAAAAGTGCGACCGCACCAGTAGCGCAATAGCTGCCTGGCGGGTGTAAAATGAAAAAGTGACCGCACTAGTAGCGCAATAGCTGCCTAGCGGGTGTAAAATAGAAATGCGACCGCACCAGTAGCACAATAGCTGCCTGGCGGGTGTAAAATGAAAAAGTGACCGCACTAGTAGCGCAATAGCTGCCTAGCGGGTGTAAGATAAAAGTGCGACCGCACCAGTAGCGCAATAGCTGCCTGGCGGGTGTAAAATGAAAAAGTGACCGCACTAGTAGCGCAATAGCTGCCTAGCGGGTGTAGATAAAATGCGACCGCACCAGTAGCGCAATAGCTGCCTGGCGGGTGTAAAATGAAAAAGTGACCGCACTAGTAGCGCAATAGCTGCCTAGCGGGTGTGAAGATGCATTAGATAGTGAACCAATTATGTGGGTATATGCAAGTGATATGCGATGAGAGATGGTTAACAAGTGTATTAATTGAATTGAACTCCCTGTTTGTGGGTGTGTGAGCAGATGGCTCTAGAGTTACATCAAAACTTCGGGATGGCTCCAGTGACTCCGGCATGGCTTCAAGGATCTAAGATGGCTCCAGCATGCGTTGACGGCTCCGGTATGCGTTGATGGCTCCGATGTGACCAATGGTCTCGGGGTGGTTGGTGGGTTTGAAACGGTTGGTGGATTTGGTTGTTTTGAAGTAGTTCGATGGCTCCGGTGATGGATTTATTGTGGTTTGATGAGGTTTTGATGTGGACTTTACTGTGGTGAATGGTTTTTCACGTGTGAATGGCTAAACACAATTGCATGACTTTATTGGAAGTTCCTGTCATCGTTCCAGGATTTCCATGGATGGCTCCGGGATGACCTGTGCTGAATGAGCATGACGATGCTTTGGTTGGTGCACTTTAATGACACGGAGGGGAAAAGGGAAGTTTTCGCCTTTGATGTGGTCGCACCCTGGACGGGCTGCCTACGTACTCAATTCCATATTGAGATCAGACCATACGTAGTTCGAAACTTTGTAGGCAAGGCCCTGGTGACGAAATGGCTCCGTTTGAGGTGGCTCTCATATTGTTCTCATACTATTGGGATGGCCACTGTGTAGCTTTAGGGATGGTCTCAAAGTTTTGAGGATGGCTCTCGCATGGCTCCAGATTGGATTTAGAAGCGGTGTCGATAGGGATTGAGTATGGCAGTGGATGGCTCCGAGATGGTCTTCGTGTGGCTCCGGATAGCTCTTGAATGGCGATCTCGGATAGCCCGAGATGGCTCCGAAGAGGCAAGATATAGCTCGATGATGGCTCAGGATGGCTCTAGTTGACATCAAAAGTTATGCTTCAACAACTGCAACTGAAGTCGACTTTCAGCGAGACTAGGTGGAGTTCTTACCAGTCGGATGTTGAAATAAAGTGGTTATGATGCATGCAAATACTAAATGCAAGAAGAGATGCAAAATGCATGTGCAGTTTTTCGAGAGAAGGTACGGTCCTATCTCTATTAATATGAGGCTTACGAATATAACATCTTCGGTTCGATCTTGAGTGATTGTTGAGCTCGAAGGCGTGAATCACTTTCCTTTCATGGAGGGATGTGGGTCAATCTCTCGTGAGTATGGTCGTGTGTGATAATGATGTGATGATACTCTCGATGCTCGGAGCAGTATTTTCCTTAGAATTCCTTTTTGAGGTTCTGGACTTTCCAATCCTCACAAATTCCTCAATTGCAATGGGGTTAGTTGTTTATGATTTGGTGCTTCGATCAAGAGTCACTCGCACTCGAAAGACCTTGTGGGGTAAGGTCACACTCTTCCACTCATGGTCCCTTTGGGATGACGGGACATGTTGATAACAAGTATGAAGCTTATGATTCATGTTTCAGATCCGATACTTTCAGTTAACGCTCACCAACTAACGAGTCAGAGGTCTTTTTATTGGGTTATAACGGGGTTGAGGGGTATGATGTATGTCACAGGGGACTGGAGGATTTGTTTAGGAATTGTGGAGCTTTTGTGCAATAGAGGACATGTTTCGCCTTTGCCATGGGTGGAATGATTAGACGGGTTTTGATAACCCCTTGTCGGTTTCTGCGGGACATCATTGGTCCTTTTGGTTTGGATTTCTCCTTCTTGCCTCTTCTGGCGTACGATTTGAACTTTCTTCTCATTTTTGTGTTATTGAAATTGCATTTGGCTCATCAACTTTTTCAAGCATTCTCTGCTTTGTATTTTGGCTTTCAGCTTTGGAGTTGCATTGACTCATCGATCTTCTTGAACATTTTCAGTGTTCTTTTTTGGTGTTTGGCTTTGGAGTTGCTTTGACTCACTGATTTCTTCAAACATTTCATTTGTTGTTTTTTGTGAAAGATGTGGGGAGGGGCCATGGCTCTGGCTCTTTTGAGATCCTCTATTGCAAGGGCAGGTAAGTATATGTACGTGGATTGGCATGTTGTGGAGTTTCTGAAGAAAGAGTTTTTCATGAAAGGCTCAGCGGGGCTCACTAAGGGGTTATGTACAGGGCAGTCAAAGATTTTTGTTTTGTGGAGATTTTTATTCCTAAGTGCCTCGTCATTCTCATTAGTCAATGATTGTTTTCTTATTATTCTCGGATCTTTGCATGAATCACAGTTCGTATCCTATTTATCGACATTGATCTCGCTATGAATTGTGCCTCTCCATGTGTTGAAGGAATACACAAGTAGCTCATTGTTTTACCTCAACTGGAACTCTCTACCTTCCCTCGTCACTCAATGGATCATCCAAAACACTCATTTGAAATTCAAAGAAAATACCGCTCTTAGCACACTACTCACTTGGTTTGTGGTGCTGACTTTGATTGGACCCTTGTACTCATTGACGGGTCGAGAGTTAAGTGGTTCATGCACTCCGTTCAATCAATATCTCATGATTTTCCCGAAGAGGTCGTTTCGATATGGGAGTATGCAAATGCAATTATCTACCATGCGATGTATTGTGTTAATATGGAATTACCATGTATAGGATGCACGAAATGCTGAAAATGATGAATTGAGATGGTTGACTGAATATTTTTTTTGGATGCAATGCATGAGTGGTAAGGTTATGACTAGTCTCGCTTGAGCCGAATTCAGCTTGTGATTCATGAAGCTCATCCCGTCATTGTAAGCCCTGGAGAAGGTCAAGTTGTTGGATGTGATGTGAGAGAGGTTGTTTCAAAATGGTATTTGGTCGGTGATTGGCTCCTGGTTTTGGAACTTTAGGGAGTGACTACTCCCGCATGGTGGCCCCATGATATGGAGTGACTGCATCTTTTGGGATTTTTGAAGGTATGCTTTTTTTGGATTTTTTTTTTTATGTATGATTTTTTTGGATGTATGATTTATTGGTATATGCTCTTTTGCTGGTGTTAGTCTCTATGTACATGGCATGCCGAATGGGAAGATGCTTGAATCCCTGGTATTTCTTGTCTATCGCTTCGGGGGTCACGTTTTCACTCGTGGGCAAACGCGGTTACTCACCTGCAAACACAGTCATTATAATAGAAAAAGAATATGACAAATGCGAATGTTAGCATGCTTTGAAAAAATGGGATGAATGCTTGTGTGTGATGTGTTGAGAATGCAACATGTGATTATGCAATTTTTCTCAGATGGGTGTGATTCATGCATGATTAAGTATGAAATGACCGAAGATGGGAAGAAGCAATTCGTATGTGCTACAAGAAATCAAGTTTTAGAAAAAAACAGTTTTTAAAATACGTGTTTTCAAGTGGTGGATTTCCTCAATAGGAATTTTGATGCTCGGCCATTCGCAAATAAAATAGGGAGTGGGGAACCCTATACACATCATGATCTAAAGAAAACTCGGAAGGAATGTATTGACCTATACATGTAATCTATTCAGAAATGATAAGAGAGAAAAGAATCATAGGGGAAAACCTATACACCATTTCTAAAAGTCATTAAAGGGGGGATTCGAGTTAAAAACTTCTTCTGGACTCGTCTACTTTGTCTTCAAGCTTTTGACTAATCGCTCGTGTTACGGGCTCCTTACTGGCTGCTTGCTCGACTTCGGGCTCCAGGTTGGTTGCACGCTCGTCTTCGGCTTTAGCAACAAAGTAGCACTGCTATCAAGCATACGGGTTGGTGTTCTTCTGGCTCTGAGCAATTGAAACTTGAACGGTCGTTGCTAGTCTTTCACATTGCCCGACTCGGGTTGGTGCTCCCCTGATTTTTGGCTTGAACTGTTGTTGTCGTTCTTCATGCGCCCAACTGATCTGATGAGAAATGAGGGACGTTTTTTTTGAGAAAGGAAAGGTGATGACCGAGCACAAAATCTTTACGAAAGTCCACCACTTTCGTGAAAACACGAAATGACTAGTACGCTCCACGGTAATGACCGCTGCTCCTGAAGGTGGGTTGAACTTCAAAAATAGCGGTCACTGACATGGGGACTAAATCATTTATTTTGAAATACATTTGTGAAAATCAATTTTGAAAACTGTTTTCGAAAACTATTTTGAAATATGATCCATGAAAAATGTTGTTTCGAAATTCGTTTGTGTAAAGTAGGTTTTCTTGAAATCTGTTTGTGAAAATCAATTTTGAAAACTGTTTTCGAAAACTATATTGAAATATGATCCATGAAAAATGTTGTTCCGAAATTCGTTTGTGTAAAGAAGGTTTTCTTGAAATCTGTTTGTGAAAATAGTTTTTGGAACTACATTTGTGAAAACATCTATTCTTTTGCAAACCATTTGACAAGTTTGTTTTCTAGAAGACTTTGATTGAAACCGTTTTTTGAAAACTGTTTTGGAAATAACAATTTTGAAAATTATTGTTTTTTGAAATCATTTGGAATGGACGACTTTGAAGATATTTCATTGGAGTGTTTGAGCTGGTTTTTTTTTTGCCAATTTTTGAAACGTGATCACACATACATGTAAGTGCAAAATAAAAATCGTGGCTGATTTTTTTGGAGCTGAGTGTGAATGATTGGGATAATCACCTTCCAGGTCAATCAATGCTTCCATACCACCGGGGGAACCATCATCCCTTCACTGTTCATCTCTCGGGATTTATCTCTGTTATGCCTTGTGGGGCATGTCATCAAGAAAGTCCGGAGTGCTTAAGTTCGAAAGGTCAGGATACCCGAAGTGATACAGTCACACGAGCCACGGCCGGGGATTATCACAACATACTCACTTTTGGGAAACTTGGGGAAGCACTGCATGGGGTCCGTTCTCCCTTGTCTACACGATAAGGTGTGTCTAAAGTCCAAATTATTCGCTGACTACGCTATGTCATGTATGGGTATCCGTAATACGGGATCCTCTATGAATTTGTAGCGCGACATTGGGCTCTAAAGACACCCGTGGTGCAGAGAATCATGGAGAACTGAGCCCATGCAATCTTCAGGGTAAGGCAAAAGGGTGGTCAGACAGGCGGCATACAAGGGGGCAACTACCCATAAAACCCATCCTAGACACTGGATAGGCAGCTGGACACTGAAGGCTCGTAGCTCACTATATGCTGGCTTAGACTCGGGTAATGGAGATATTTTTGGATCATGAGCTTCAAGGCGTTGGTCTTGGACCGTATTACCTCGTGGGTTAACTCCTTCTAGGAAGACCCAACTCATGGGGAATCAACCGCGGTCCGGTTGGGATCCCATGACTCGTGGACAAATCGGGTGACACGAGGAATGCATGTCCTATGCTACCCGATGCAACAATGGGTTGACTCCTTCTAGGAAGGCCCCATTTACAAAAGCAATAAATAAGCAATAAATATTATGTCATGCATGAAGAGCAGTAAACATAAGACAGTAAACACACAACAATAAACACACAAAGTGAAGCATGCAAATGGTAAAGCACACATATGGCACTCAAGGCCAATCTCGAACTCTAGACTCTCATCCTAACTATCCTCTCAGTACACACTCTAAGTGTGGAGTAGAGTAGTCCTAGCGGCTTTAGAATGAATCTCTTGAAGGTTTTGAAAGAAGTTGGGGAATCCTGACAATTGTGGATGGAGTTCAGTCTTCCTTGACCAAGTTTATGAGAAAAACTTACTCAAGTTTTCCCCAGCAGAGTCGCCATTCTGTGGAGGGTGATTTTTCGGTATGAGGGGGTCTATCCAAATATGATCTGACTGAGAAGCCTAGGTCGTAGAAAATGCCATTCTGTGGAGGGTGAAAACCCGTTATTCTGGCATCCCTCAAATACCTACTAATCGTCCGTCTTTCCCAGAAAGCACAAAGGGAGTGCAAGTGAACACATACACCCGCTCTCATGGGCCCCACGCGGACTTATGCCTCTATAGGGCGGAATTGACTAGAGTCGCCACCTAGTTTGACCTAAGGAACTAGGAAGGAAGATGAAGGTTCTAAGAACCATTAATTGACTCTGGGATTGTTGCCTATGGATTGGACTTATCTGGTCATACCAAAGATTCTGTGTGGGTTCGCACTGGGTTACACCCCTTAGAGGTGGCAACGACCACGACTTCGGATTGGTGCCCGAGGAAACCTCGGTCTCCAATTGTCGGGATTACCTTCTTTCAAAACCTTATTAGAGAGATTCAACTAAAGCCAAAGGATAGGACTAGGACAGAAGGAGAGAAAATGAGTGGATGAGGCGAGCTTTTCTGCCAAGCTAGCCAAGAAGAGGAATAGATGAATTCGGATGAGTGTATGATGGGAGATGGGAAAAGTCTGAGCTCGAGTGAATAGACAAAACTTGGAGTCTGGTGGTTTGAAGTTTATGGAAGCTGAAGAAGGTTTGAGCGTTTTGAAAGATATGAGAGCCACCTTAAGGGGAAAAGGGGTTTTTTGTTTGGAATGGGGTCGCACCCTAGATGGGCTGCCTACGTACTCAACTCCCTGTTGAGATCAGACCTTACGTAGTTCAGGGTTTTTGGGTTTTGGAAGTTTTGATGTTTGTGGAGTTTGAAGATATTTGAGGTGTTTGAGATTTAGAAGGGTTCGGAGTTTCGAGAAGTTTCGGGTTTGGGATGCTAGTCTGTGAGACGCTCGGGTCTGTGAGACGTTTGAAACCTTGAGATGTCGAAGTCTGTGAGACGCTCGGATCTGTGAGACGCTCGGGTCTGTGAGATGCTCAGGTCCGTGAGAGATTCGAATCATTGGAATACAAAGTCTGTGAGACGCTAGGTCTATGAGACATTTTGAGTGTAGGAGAAATTGGAATGGAATTGAATTGAAGTCGAATCGGGGTTTGAATGAATATTGATTTGAATTGGAATTGAAATGAATTTGGATTTGAATGAGTTTGGATTTGAATGAGTTTGGAATTGAATTGAATTTGGAATTGAATTGAATTTTAATTGGGGTTGGAAACGGGTCGGGTCAAATTTTGGGTTGGTCAAAATTCGGGTAAGGTCAAAGTTGGACTGGGTCAAAGTTGGGTCAAGGTCAAAGTTCAGATTGGTCAAAGTTGGACCAAGTCAAAGTTCGAGTTGGTCAACATTGGACCAGGTCAAAGTTGGACCAGATTGGGCCTTGGTCAAGGTTTGGGCCTTGAAATGAGGGCTAGATTTGGACCTTGAAATTGGGCCGGGTTTGGGCCTTAGAAGATGGGCCGAGTTGGACCTTGGAAGATGGGCCGAGTTGGGCCTTAGAAGATGGGCCGAGTTGGACCTTGAAGATGGCCGAGATTGGACCTTGGAAGATGGGCCGAGTTGGGCCTTAGAAGATGGGCCGAGTTGGACCTTGGAAGATGGGCCGAGATTGGACCTTGAAGATGGGTCAGATTGGACCTTGGAAGATGGGTCAGATTGGGCCTTAGAAGATGGGCCATATTTGGGCCTCGAATTGGGCTTTGAAATGGCCTCAAATTGGGCTTTATTTGACATTTGAATTGAATTGATGTTTGGGCTTTGAAATTGTATTGATTTTGGAATGAAATTTGATGATTTTTTTATTAGAATTGGAATGTTGATTGTTGATTGTGCATTTTATTCTGACATTAAGGGATGATTTGAAAAGTTTTGAGGAAAACGGGTATTCCTCACATGGACCTTGTCTAGGACCCGTATGCATTGAGGATACCCAAACCTAAGGTTTTTCTACAAAGAGGTGTCATATGAGCTATCTAGGGCTTCTTATTGTTTTGGGCCTCTATATTGGACTGGGCCCAACAATTACCATGCTAATCTATAACACATAGCATATATTGAACACCAATGATAATGAGATAAAATGAAGATAAACAACCAAAAAGTAAAGAAAAAAAATCTAAAATTCATGGGCATCCATTCGTTTCTCGCTCCCAACGTGGGTTGCCAATTTGCTTGACCTTTTCTGATTTTCTTTTTGTTTGTCAAATTGTAATCTGTACAAGATTGGCTGGTAGTGATTTACTTAAAGCAAAGCAAATAGATATAAAGCAGAGACGTTCTAACCTATATCTGTTATGCTAGCGAAGTCTAGCCTAAGCTGCTAAATCCTATTTTATTTGTAAAATGGTCAAACAAAAATTCCAAACGCAACAAAGGAAAGAAAGAGGAGAAAAAGGGTTTGGGAATCTATAGTTACTAATCACAAAGGTTGAATATACTTGTAAAGCCTGGCCGACTTGATAATCGGTTGTATCGACCTCTTTTTTTTTGTCGTTTTCTCATCTATTTTTTTGTTGTTTTTTATTTACGTTACTGAGCGTAAAACCTAAGAGCATTGATTTTTTTTTATCATCATCCCTAATTACTTTTTTTAAACCGAAGAGGCTAAGTAATAACATGATAAACTGAGAGGGCAAAAGTTCATACGAATCTGGTACTAACACAAGAAATATTAACATAGCAGAGAATGGTGAAAATCGATAGCACTCATGTGAAATATGCCAAAACATGCAAGCTTAAACTGAGAGTATGATATGCTGTAAAGTGAATACCGAGAGCAGAAGGATAAGGATCCTCGAAAGAGCTTGACGGAGGTGCCGAACGTGAAAGGGGAGAACGAAGGAGGCGCAAAGTACTACACTCTTGTTCACCAGCCATGACAAAGAGAATGAAGGAAGCGCAGCACTCGGGGCTCCTTATTTCGTCAGTTGAAGAGGATGAAGAGAGGTTGAGCTGTATGTTCCTCGTCCACCAGCAACATGAACAGCAGAGATGTACGTTCCGTGCTCGCCAGCGTGAATAAGGAGGATGGAGGAGGCACCGACTGCCATGTTCTTGTTCGCCAGTCGGGTTGCATAGTTAGCATCGTGAAGAGCATGAAGGAGGTGCATAACTCGTGTATTTCTTGCTTTGCCAGTTGCAGAGGATGAAAAAGTTGCAGAGCACCAG